>JABSNV010000862.1:0-122034 GCA_024085815.1 Flaveria linearis
TGAGATTGTTGATGAGATTGTGATGGTGAGCTCAGGACAGGGCATGTGGTTGTGAGCAAAGGGTGCTTGAACTTGGTTGGCTGAGGCATGTAATAGTAGGGGTAAGGATATGGTATATGACCATGAGGGACAAAATATGCAGGTGATGACTGAGCTTGTGATGGATGACCAGAACTAGTGGAATGTTGCCCTTGTTTTATGAGCTATTGCTTGGGAAGGTCACAAAGGATGCAGATGAGTTAGATCCAGGTGATCTACACTCTCTAGAAAGTGTCCAAGCCTATGGCACTTGTGACACCTCAACTTGCTCTTGTCAAAACCAACTTTGGTTTTACCAGAGAGATCAGGAAATTTCCTACCAGTTCTTTTGTAGAATTTTTGAGATCTTATATTGATCATGCCATTTGGCTCAAAATATCCATCTCTTCCAGATCATCATCTGGAATGCCCTTCAAATCTTCATCAAAAAGCACCAGTTATCACTCCTACACCTGAACTACCATCCACACCAACAAAAGCATGTTCTACATTAGTAGAGAAATCAATATGCAAATCATAGGCACTTTCTGATGCAGCATACTCTGACTCCTGACCTATCAGTGCGGTATTGCCTGATACAAAGTCATCAGTGAGCTTTCCAGATGAGGACAACTTCCTTTTCTGTTCTATCTCTCTTTCAAATGTAAGCAGTTCCCATGAAGTTGGGTGAGAGATAGAGTGCTCAAATTTGCACTAGAGCGTAAGACAATAGTGTATGTGTCCATCTCTCACGCAGGGATCTGAGGAATCGGTTGTTCATCTGGCTGTTTGAATACTCTTGTTTAACCATTTTCAGCTCAGAAATCAAACATGAGAATCGCTCAAACTGTTGAGTCAGAGTCTCACCCTTCCTATGAGAGAATGTCTCGTGTTGTTGGGCGAGGATTTCCCCTAGTGTTTGTTAAGACCTCATCGGTTCCTCCAAATTGTTCTTTCAAAGCAACCCAGAGGTAGATGAGCAGTTTCATGATGCATAAGCCCTGAATAGATTTCATTAGGCAGTGTCATGGCCAGAATTCCATGGGCTTTAGCATCAATTTTTAACATCTTATGATCTTCATCCGAATACTGATCAGGTTTCTTAGGAACCCTCTTATTTGTTTCTGGAGTACTCACCATAGGCTTGTATGGTCCATGCACCACTGATTTCCAACAACCAGCGTTGTTGATAGACAGGTAATGGAGCATACGTCGTTGCCATATGTTATACTCACTCCTAACAAGCATCGGAGGCTTTGTCAAGGAGCCAGTATTGTGAGGATCATTTGTTGGTGTCGCCATTGAACAAATTCAAGCAAATTCAAAGTAATTTTAGTAAATCTAGCTCAAAACCACGTAGAACCTCAAATTGAATGACCAGAAGCAGCAAAAACTCAATCTCTATAACCGATTCTTGCAAATTTGCTAATTCGATCAAACATAGATGTCTAAAGAGCAGTTTCAATGATCAATTGTTAAATCGATCAATGATTAACCAGCTCTGATACCATTTGAAAGGATCCAAGCATCTAGTTTGATCAATTAGATTGGATTTGCAGTGGAATAGCTTACGAATTAGAACAAATTAAAGCAAGAACACACAAATATATCAATGAAACAGTAATGTTATAGAGAGAGAGAGAGTTTCTGCCAAAAGGTATATATTCATTCAACACACACTTCGGCAAGTTTACAATTAGGTCATCTTTCCTTTTATAGGAAGATGACGTCAGCTGATGTCACTTGACAGTGACATCTAACCGTTATTACACAAACTACTGAAAGTAGCCTAAACTACTGAAGATGTCTAACAGTTGACATCTTCTTACAAAAGACAAGTGTAAACTATTACAACTACCAAAAAGAAACTACTGAAACTACAACGTCTGAAGAACATGCTCTTCAGACGTTTTACAAAGTACTGAAACATAAAAGAAAACTACTAATAAAAAACTACTAAAAGGAAACAACTGAAAGGAAACTACTGAAAAGAAAACCATCACAACAACTGAAGAATACTTCTTCAGTGTTGTGAGAACCTCTGAAGTCTTCAGCACTTGAACTTTAGACTTGAACTTCAGCTGTTGTCATCAGCTGATGTCTTCAGCTGATGTCTTCAGTTATTGTCTTCAGTCTTTGTACTTCAGCTGATGTCTTCAGTCTTTGTACATCAGCTGATGTCTCCAGTCTTTGTACATCAGCTGATGTCTTCAGTCTTTGTACATCAGCTGATGTCTTCAGTCTTTGTACTTCAGCTGATGAAGTCTTCAGTTGTTATCGTCATCAGCTGATAAAGTCTTCAGCAGTTGTTGTGATGTCTGTGGGATTTAAAGGTTTTTCTGATCTGGCTCATTGGTTCTTTTGGTCCAACATCAGCCTTTATATAAACCTTATAAACTTCCCTAGGCGGATGCTACCAAAATAGAGAATATTGGTTTTCAGTTATAATCCTAATTATGATCAAGGTCATTCATTTCATCGTCATCCGGTCAGGATCCCTCAAACTTTCATAATATCTTCTCATGTTGGAGATCATGGAGAGGTAGATCAAGTATGTCCTGCCTAAATAGACATCTTGTAAACCTTGATCTCTGATGACATGCCATCTGTTTGGATTAGTAGTAAAAGTTCAAGACAGGATGGGTCTTCCAGCTGCAAGAGGCTGTACTAGAGTAGGAGTTGGTGATCAGCCTCTTATTCATGGTTGCAAACCTTGCTAGGCACTACCAGATCAGTCTAGTGGGGAGTTGCGAGTACTTGGGCTAGGCGGGGAGTACTCGGGGAGTACTCGGACGTGATAAATTATAAAAAATTAGTTTTTTTGAAATTTATAAATATGTTAAATATCATAAACTTACTAATATTTATAAAAAAATACGTGAATATCAATATAAATAAAAATTACAGATTCACATACACAAATACTTAAAACGTATTATCAATTATTTAATATTATAGACGTATTAGTCATTTGATTATCATCTTCCAATGTATATTAATAAAAAAC
Organism: Flaveria linearis; assembly: GCA_024085815.1. NCBI lineage: Eukaryota > Viridiplantae > Streptophyta > Magnoliopsida > Asterales > Asteraceae > Flaveria > Flaveria linearis. The sequence continues at coordinate 3,026 of JABSNV010000862.1, forward strand.
AATAAAAATCCAATAAAAATTGGTGAAAAATAGTAAAAAATCGGTGAAAATAGTGAAAATTCGAGTTAGACCGAGTTGGCCGAATTGGGCCGAGTAGGGTCGAGTTGGACCGAGTAGGGCCGAGTTGGACCGAGTAGGGTCGAGTTAGACCGATTAGGGCCGAGTTGGACCAAGTAGGGCCGAGTTGGGCTGATTCTGAGTAAAGTTGACCGAGTTGATGAAAAGCGCCTCGACACCTTGCCGAGTACCGAGTACTCGCCGAGTACTCGGCCACCTAGGCCGAGTTTTACCATACTGCTCTTGTTGCACTTCCTCAGGATGCTCCGACTCATCCTGAGGTCTAGAAGTGGATGCCTTTGTCTTCTTGGATACTTTCTTCATGGCCATCCTTTTCTTCCTCTTTGGAGTGTTTAACTGAGAGGGCTGGTCTTGAGTACCAGGTTGTTCTATTATGCCTCTCTCAGTTGGGTCATCTTCCCTCTCAAGTTCAGAAGGAGAGCAGTAAAACCCTGTTATAGAATAGAAGATAAGGTTGGTTGAGATGCAGCTGAAGGTCCATGTTGTGTTGTCTGTGTTGATTCAACCTTAACCTCTACCTCAGGGGGAGCTTGACTTGGTGGAGAATGCAAGTCCACAAGCTCTCCCTTTCTAATCTTCTGCTTGATCACTCTAATATGCTCATCCATAGTGGATAGAGACATTGGACCAAGCCTCCTTCTGGAGAATCCATACAGCTTCAGGAAGCTCATCATTCTTTGTCTATCAGCATACTTCTTTTGACTCTTTGTTGATGGCTCTTGACTTTGCAGCTTCTTCCTTTATCCTTCTCTTAGCAGCCTTTTGTTTATTTATGAACTGTTGTTCCAGCTTCTTAAGATACTCAAATTCAATGTATTCATATGATAGGGGAAGAAGTGCAGATGCCTGATAGAGGCATGTGGCACTCAGGTAGTTGATCATATTTTCTCTGTCAGCCTCCTTATCTACCTGAGATTGTTTATTACCACAGCCTCTCTCTCAGGGCTTTCATGAACTGGGGAGAGGGTAGGAGTATGTTTGTATAGCCTATTTTGCCTTCTTTCTTCTTTCATTTTGAGGAGCAACTCTGCATCCTCTACCTCCTTCCTCTCCTTTGTCAGCTCTAAGTCTGCCAGTTCATTTAACTCTTCTAAGGGAAGAGAGATAAGTTCATCAATGTTGTAGTTCCTTGTTCCCACGTAGTTCAATCTGGCAGCCCTTAACTCATCATCTTAAGCATTTGGCCTGGGGGCTGTCTTGATTGCATCTTCCATAAAGCCAGAGATACCAGTTGAACTCTCTCCCCTTAGCCTCCTCTTCCTCTCTCTTTCCTCCTTCTTAATCTCCTCAGAGGATATTTTCCTCTTCTCTTTGTCACTCACAGGCCTTGGTGACTCAGGGTGGAGAGAGCTTTGGCTTTCATTACTTGGTTCAGCAGTCAAGCTCTGGCCAGAGAGAGGTTATGAAGCACCTTCACCAATTGGTGCATCAATGAGGGTGAAGGATGTTGAAGTAGTTTTTTTGTGACAATGCTCATAGGCTCTGTCACTGGGCCTTCAGTCAAGGTTTCCCATCCAAAGCTAATCTTAGGTTCCACCTCAACATCCAGTTGACCAATGACATTACCTGTTTACAGTTGTCTTCTTCTTTGGTTGAGTTTTTTAACAATCCTTTCTTTAAAGAGACTGCCATAGAAGTTCAAGGTATTTAAGATTACTTGTTGTCCTTGAAATCTATGCAGTACTAGGGCTCTTCTATCAGTATCACACCTCCACCCTTGAAATTCATTTGCAGCTCCATATAGTGGGGCTGACATTGGCCTTGGTATTCCCTCCTCAAATAGATTTTGTATGAGCGAGTCGATAATAATATGAACTTGAGGAGGTTGCTGAGTGTGGAAAATTTCAAGTGGGGTTGGTGATTCCTCAATGTCCATACACTGAGAAGGACTCCCAGATTATGTGATTATGATAACTTCCTCCCCTTTTGATAACATCACCTACTTGTATAAGTGAGTTGGAGGTTAAGTATATCACATCCTCAGGATCTTATGCTCCTTGTTGAGTCCTCCTAAAGGGTCTCCTAGCTAGTTGTTCCTTGATATCAGAAATCTTAAGTTGCTGATCATTGATCCTCCTTTGCAAGGTAGTCACTTTAGATTCTAAGTGACTGACCTTGGAGACTAAATATGTGCATGTTTTGGTCAGTTTTTTCACCTTTAGTTTGAGATTCTCCTTATTTTAGAAGAAGAATCACTGGGGGATGAGATAATTAGACCTAAGTCTTCTTCCTCATCACCAGCTTATTGTTCTTGGTTGTTGGTTTTTCCCTGCTAATTGACAACTTTAGTTAAAGTGTCAATGGGCTGGGTTGCCATGGTTGAGGTCTTAATGATGTAATCACTTTCAGAAGTGAGAGCCTCTTCCATATGGATCTCCTGAACAAGTTTAGGAAAATCCACCTCAGTAGGGGATGGATGATATGGGCTAGATATGGGTGACTCAGAATACTCATCTTTCTTTGAGCAGAGAAAAAGAAGAGAGATTCATGGTATGCACTGAGTGTTATATCCTCATCATCATAGAATTGAAGGCTGGGCATTGGTTGGTTGAGATCTAGAGGCTGGGGATGGTAACTTTTCCCTAAAGGTTATTCAATAGAGTGTTAAGACTCTGAGTGAAGGCTTAAGTTCTTGGGGGATGAGCTCATCAGCCTGAGCATGAGCAACCTTAGGATTGATCATTTATGAGATGGGAGTGGTTTGCTCCTTAGGAGAGGTGGGAGCTCAAGTGTCCACTTCTTCCTGTATTGGTGGTAATATGGGGGCCTGAACAGGTTGAATAACCTATGCAGGGGTTCGTTTGGATCTTCTTTGGTAGGTGAGTGTTGTTTGTGGCTGTGTGGGTGGTGTTGAAGTGGAAGGTGTGGGTTCAACACTAGCTGGTGCTGCTAGGTTGTCACCTTGAGCAATGAGTTCTAACATTTTAGGACTAAGGTTGTTTCTACTCCTAAGAAGCCAATAGTTGTCTTTCTCATTATCTTGAAGATGCTAGGCTTTATATGTCCTAATTTTAGAACATTACTTGTTTCCCTTAACTGTGAGCCCAGTTCATAGTTGAGAATGTGCTGGACATATCTAAGGAACATGTAATATTCTAAGGAGTCCAAGTTTGCATGCAATTTATTATTCATAAATTGTGAATACCTAAACTTGACCCATGAACCATTCTATGGACTACGAAGGAGAGGTCTTTTAGAATTTGGTCCCAACCTCCATGCTTATTAGACAAGCTATGAATAATAACATGGAGGAGGTACTTTCATTGAGAGGAAACTTCCCTTTCTTGAAGGTTCTGACTGAGAAGTCACCTTCACAGCCCATCTTCTCAAAGGAGTGGTTTACAACATATTTTAGGAAGGACAATTCACCTTTTACATCATCCAGTTGTATATAAGAGTTGATGGAGGCTGGAGTGATGAATATTGTCCTCCCCTGCACTGTGGTAGACAGTGTCTTCTCCCCATCCATGGTGACCTCTTCGCAGGAAGTTGATCCTCATAGAGTGGAGAATAAATGGTAATGGAAGTAGTTTGACAAAGAAAGAAAGCGATAAACCTTTAAGAAAGTTGGATCTTTCTAAGAGTTTAACAGAGCAACCTGATTGTGTTGTCTGTAAAGCTGCATGGAGAAATCTGGTTGGTTTTTTGGCCAAGGTTGGCCATTTATGGAAGCTTTGAGGTGAAGAAAGAAATAAACAAAGGCGGTGAATGGGATTTTAGGTTTAGAAAGGTTATAGATGAAGAAGATAGTGAAAGAGGGGGAACCGTTGGGTTATTTATATGAAATGGACTTGAGACAAAATTAATTCAAAAGGATAAATTTTGAAGTCCGAATGTCAGTCCCACCTCTGATAAAGTGCCCAAAAAGGTAGTTTTCTTGGAAGTTGAGATTCTTTTGAAGGTAATTTGTCTTCGGAAGATTTGTGAAAATCTTTCGAAGCCAAATTTTGACTCGGAAGATATTCCTAAGCTTAGTGAAAAATGGCTTTGGATGAAAAGTTACTTAAGCATTTTCTCTTTCGAAGAGCATTTGGTTTTGAAAGAAATTGCTTTCGGAAGAAATTTGTTATTTAAATACACATAAGTACTTAGAAGCATATTTTCGGTTCAGAAGAAATATGGCATTTCTTTCGAGGTAAATTTCCTTTAAGTAGTTATGTGATTTGAAGACTTAAATTCTTTTGAAGGCAATGTTAATATCTTCTGAAAGAAAATACACTTGGTAATGTTTTCAAAAATGCTAAGAAATATCATTTGAAAAAGATTTCTCCCAAGATAACTGGGCTTATGTAGGTGATAAATTTAAACAACTTAGGACACACACTTCCTTTTAGAAATAATATAGATTTAAGTTTTAAGAAAATATATTCAAGGTTAATCATCCTAATAGCTAATATAAGATATTTAAATCTATGTTCATCAAAAGCCTTTATGAATAGATCAGCATATTGTTCATATATGTCAACCTTGATTAGTTTTATCAATCCCTTTTCATGATTATCTCTAATTAGATGATACCTGATATTAATGTGCTTTGTCCTTGAGTGCTGCACAGGATTCTCTATGATAAAGATACTGTTGTTGTTGTCTATGTGGATGGGAGTCTCTTTGAAGTTGTATCCATAGTCCAGTATCTGATTCTGAATCCAAAGTACTTGAGCACAGCAGCTTACAGCGGTAATGTATTCAGTTTCAGCAGTTGATGCAGATACACAAGATTGTTTCTTGCATTTCCATGAGACTATCCTTCCACCAAGGAATTGACATCCCCCAGATGTAGACTTTGTAGTCATGTTGTAGCCACCATAGTCACTATCTATATAAGCATACAGGTTGAAGTCAGAATTCTTTGCATACCAGAGGCCTATCTTAGGAGCACTTTGAGATATCTAAGAACTCTTTTGACAGCAACCATGTGTGACATCTTAGGGTTAGCTTGATATCTTGCACATATGCATGTACCAAACGGCCTGCTGGTTGTAAGGTACATGAGAGACCCAATCATAGCCCTGTAAAGATGTTCATCTACACACTCCCCCTCATGATCAGGTCCAATGGAGTGGTTTCTGGCTATGGGTGTCTTTGTCACCTTACATTCAGTCATGTTGAATCTTGTAATTATGTCTAGTACATAATTTGAATGACTTGCTAAAATGCCATTGTCAACTTGCTTCACTTTTCCTAGAAAAATATTAAGTTCTCCATGGCACTCATTTCAAATCTATTCTTTATCAGCTTCTCAAAGTCTTTGTAGAGCTTTGGATTAGTTGACCAAAGATAATGTCATCTACATGTACTTGAACCAACATTAAGTCATTCCATGGTCCTTTGATGGAGATAGTTCCATATATATTACCCCTTTGTAGCCATGTTGATAGAGATACTGAGATAGTATCTCATACCACTTCTTTGGAGCTTGGTGCAGCCCATAAAGAGCTTTATCAAGCTTGCAAACATAATCAGGATAATCTAGGTCTATATATCCAGGTGGTTATTTGACATACACCTCTTCATCAATCAACCCATATAAAAATTCACACTTGACATCAAGTTGGTAGACCTTGAAATCCTTGGATGCATCAAACGCCAGTAATATCCCAACAGCTTCAATTCTTGCTACTGGAGCAAAGACAACAGTGTAATCCATTCCTTCTTCTTGTGTGTACCCTTGAACAACCAGCCTTGCCTTATTATTGATGACAAGTCCTCTATCATCTTTCTTGTTTCTAAACACCCATTTGGTTTCTATGATAGTCTTCCCTTGAAGAAGAGGACACGGGCTCCAAACCTTTTGTCTTTTGAATTGAAGCAGCTCATCTTGCATTGCTTTAACCCAACTTTCATCCTTCAAAGCCTCATCAACTTTCTTTGGCTCTATTTGGGACAAGAAGCAAGAGTATAGACAAACATATTTGTCATGGGTTTGTCCTCTTTTTCTCACCTCCTTGTCAACATCTCCAATGATGTTTATGGTAGGGTGTGACTTATGGTTCATAAGTTGAGGAATCACATCAAGTTGATTAGAAAGATCTAAATTTGAGAAGTTTAGATCAGGCAATGAAGTGTCTCCTACCACATCAGCACACTTGTCAAGAGAAGCTTGATCCAATTAGTGTATGACATCATTGTTGTTGTCTTCAATGGAGTGGTTGTTAGTATCAAGAAACTCTTGTTCACTTTCACCACTATCATGTCCTCCTACATTTGAAGTTCCTTCATTTGTGTTTTATGCCTCTAAGCTAGAATTTTTAACCACTTCAGATTGATCAGCTTGATTTGTCATTGTTATGTTGATAGGAGCTTCACCTTCAGGGTTAGTTACAACTGGAGCTGAAGTAGTATTCATACTTGGTCTTTTCAGCTCAAATCTTAGGTCAGGATCTTCTATTGATCTGTTACTTGTAGATCCTAAAACATCTTCATAAATTTATTAAAACAGTTGGTAACTAAAGTAAGATCAAATAGCTAGTCAGTACCAGAACCTTTCACACAAGGAGTGTGCTCATTGAAGATCACATTGGTTGATTCTTCAACTACTCTAGTTCTGAGATTGGCTACATAATATTTTGAATTCAAGATGGTGCAGGGACATCCAAATGATCTGAGAAAACTAATAAAAGGTCTTCTTTCGTACCACAGTTCATAAGGAGTCTTACTATGAGTCTTGACTACTAAAACTCTGTTCTGCACATAGCAGGCAATGTTAACTGCCTCTGCCCAGAAGGTGATGGGCAGTTTAGAGTCAGACAACATGGTTCTTGCAGCTTCAATAAGTGTCTTGTTTCTCCTCTCAGCAACACTATTTTGTTGAGGAGTCCTGGGAGCACTGTATTGTCTTGAAATACCTTTTTCATCACAAAATGTGTCATGGTTTTATTCTTGAATTCAGTTCCTTGATCACATCTTATGATTTTAACCTTGTGATAACTTTGATTCTCAATTTTTAGAATGAAGTTCTTCAAGATCTCAGGAGTTTCATCCTTAGTTCAAAAGAAGAAAACCCAAGTGAATCTTGTGAAATCATCTGTGATCACTAAATAATAAGAGGTCCTTCCCAGATACATTACACTCATGGGGCTAAAGAGATCCATGTGTAATAAGTGTAAGGGAGTAGTGATAGTGTTGTTTTCCTTTGGCTTATGAGACCCAAATGTTGTTTCCCTTTCAGGCATGCAACACAGTGATCATCACTTGTAAACTCCTTCTTTGGAATTCCAGTTACTAAATCATTCTTAATTAGTTTGTTCATATTCTTAAAGTTTATATGACACATTCTTTTATGCCAAAGGAAAGACACATCACTATTGGTCTTAGATAGAAAGCAAGAAACCTCTCCTAATGGGGATGTTTCCTAAAAGTCCATCTTGTACATGTTCCCTTTTCGGGATGCTCTAGGCAAGATATGCTCTTGAGGAATAACCACCCCGGGCTTGAGAACAATGCACTCATGTTTATTAAAGAGCATGTTATGTCTCTGGTCACAAAATTAGGATACACTCAGTAAATTGTACCCAAGCTCCTTAACAAACTTTACCTTCTTAATGTTGAGCTTACCATTTGTGACTTGCCCCTTCCAGTTAGGTAACCTCTGCATCTCCTCCAAAATCAACTGGCCCTCCATCAATTCTTTCAAAGTTTTGGAGCACCATTACATGTCATGTGCCTGGAACAGCCACTATTAATAATCCATACATTGTTCTTGGTCCTCAGTTGTTCCTGCATAATAAAAGAGAGTTAGTTACATTTGGAAACCCAAGCCTCAATGGTCTTGGGCTCTTCAAAATGAGCTAAAGACAATGCAATAGTAATTGATCCTATAATGAGACTTTGGGATCATTTGTTGTTGTTGATGAAGAATTCTTAGTCACATGGTCTTCCTTTATCTTCCACACCATCTTTGGAAGATTAGACTTAATCTTCAAAGCTTCGGAAGTTTTTACAACTTTAGAAGTTTTGGAGACTGACCCTTCGAAAGTTCTTGCTTTCACTGCAGCAAGCTTTAATGCTTCGGAAGCATTCCTTTCTTCCGAGACCAAATTTCTTCCGAAGGCAATTTTCACTTGTCTTCATTTTCATATTGGAGCTTTCGAAAGAAACACAAATTTCTTCTAAAGCTTTCTTCTTTTTGTTCCTCTCAGAAGTCTTCTTCTTTATTATGTTGACAGTACTTTTGGGATTGTAGATGCAATCCTTAGCCAGATGAGAAGTACTAAACACATCACGTAGTCAATTTGCTTTCTGCTAAGCGTCTTCTTATGAATGGAATACTGAGTTTGATCACTTTCCCTCTCCATCCTCATCCTTTCAGATGTTGTAGCAGGCTTCCTAGGGTAAAGTTTGCCTTTAGAGGTGGATGGTTCATGTTGTATAGCAATATTACATTGTTGATCAGCCTTCATTCCTTCACACGGATGAATTGGATATGAACTTGAACTCTCGGTACTAGAGTCCAAAGTTGTATTATCAGTCTTTACTACTTCAAAACCTGCAGAGATGAAAACTTGTTTTTTCTTGAAGTTAAAAGTGGCCTTGATCTCTTGAGCTCTCTTGGATCTTCTCTTGGTTACTCGGATCAAGTTCTTTCTTTCGGACTTTGTCATCCCTGACTTCTTTCTCTCCTTAGGAGAATAGTGACCCTTGTTAGGATGATCTTCTTCACTCTTCCCAGATCTATCATTCACTATCTCCTCTTTATCCTCTTTATCACTTGAATCTATGGATGGAAGCTCATCTTGACTAGTTCACTTAGGAGATCTTACAGACAATAGAGTGTGTGTGACGGGTGGTTCAAGGAACAACCCTTTTATGATGTTAAAACGCGTAACATTCCCTCATTTAATCATGTAATTATCTTGAATTAGATAACTACAGTTGCTTATGTTTCAGGTATCTTGGGAGCTAAAAATGGAGAAACCGTTGTTAGCGTGGAACGAAGTGGACATGGTGGAAAGAAGAAAAGAGAAACAACGACTCAGGCTCCACCGTACCTTACGGTGGCCACCGTAAGGTACGGTAGCCCCAAACACTATGATTCCTACCGTATAACAGAAGGGTTCCACCGTATATGTTTTGTGTCTACCGTAACTTACGGTGGATACCGTAAGTTACAGTAGAGATGACTTTTTGGCAAGTGGATTCTCATATTTAAATCACAAGTGGAGAGCTTTTGAGGGAATATGGAGATGTGACGAATTTCTGGAGATTGTCTGGAACTTTTGGCTGTATTATTTGCATTAAATACATCTTCAAATCATTTGGTGAAGTGTCTTGATTCATATGAACATTGGTAGCTAATCTCTTTAGGAGAAACACATTCGGGAGATGAAGATTTGAAGTTTTCTCTTTGGCTAAGCTTTGGTTGATCTTTTTAGTTGTTTTGAAGAACAAGAACTTGTGGTACTTTAATCTTTGTTATTTTACTTTGATTGTTATGAATTATCTTTTGAATCTTGTTCTCATGCATAAAACTATGAGTGGCTAAACTTCTAGTGTGTTTCCTTTTGGTTTGAAGGATTTATAACTTTGATCATGTTGGTGTTTTCTATTTATGGGATGATGAAATTGATCTTGTGATTGTTTTGTCATGATGATTGTGTATTATGTGTAATGGGTCATTCATAAATTGCTTAACTTCAACCATACGTTCTTGATGCCATAGGCAAATCTTGATTTAGTGGAAAGATTGAGTAATTTGATAGTGATACTGATTATCGAGAGATAACCTTGCTAATACAAGTACTTAGTCCTCTTTGATCACACATAAACACACACTCATGAATCATGTCTATATGGTTCTTTCCAATTACACCAATATCATCATTTGTTGAAATCTGGATACCAAAAGGAAACATATTTCTCATTATTGATTGTTACAAACCAATTTACTTTGATTTCTTGCTTTAAGCCAAATCAACAAATCAACATATTACTGAACTTTACTTATTTATCATTTAGTTAAATTTAGGGAATTGCAATTTGATTAAGTTAACACATATTCCACAAACTCCCTGTGTTCGATACCCACTTACCTCTAGCTAATTAGTAGTATTTGGTTTTAAATTTGATTGAGACTTCGACCTCACATCAAATTTTGGCGCCACCGTAAGGTACGGTGGAGCCTGAGTCTTTGTTTCTTCTTTTCTTCTTTCCACCATGTCCACTTCGTTCCACGCTAACAACGGTTTCTCCATTTTTAGCTCCCAAGATACCTGAAACATAAGCAACTGTAGTTATCTAATTCAAGATAATTACATGATTAAATGAGGGAATGTTACGCGTTTTAACATCATAAAAGGGTTGTTCCTTGAACCACCCATCATACGGTAGACCTGGAATGGACGCGCTTCAGCGTATAAAAAAAAAGGAAGAATTTAATATATTTGCTTTGACTTTTTCAAAACCCACGGTTTTTCCATCTCCATCTTCATTCTTCTTCTCCATAACACCCACAACATTCACAACCTTCAATCTTCTATATCTCATTCAATTTTTAACCAAATCACGTGATTCTTGAGTCTATCTTGACTAGAATTTCACGTAGATTCTGATTTTGAGAAGATAATTGCTCGAAAACGAAGTTTGCTGGTCCGTATAGCAAGCCCTAGTTTCGAATTTTTGGGGTTTTCAAGCTTTGGTTTTTCTTGACATTTAACATCATCAATCGAAGGTATGTTATACTGTTTTGTTGTTTTTGATGGTGCATTGTGAAGATTAAGGTGATATTTTGTTGTTCTCATTGGTTCATACACATTTGCTTGTCTTGGGTTGTATTTGGTATGACATGGTTGTTTGATCATTGTTATGAACTATTTGGTTTTATTTCTGATGAAATGACCATTTGCTTGTTATGATAGATGTAATTTGATGACAAAGTTGTGAATTTGGTAACCTTTACATTATAGAGGCATCATGCCCAATTTTTGTTAGAATCAAGTATGAAAATTCATTGTTCACTAACATTTACAACCATAGTAACAAGCAAGTGTGGGGATTTATTAACAAGTGGGATTGATTTGTGTTTATGTTTTGGTTGTGTTGTTGTCATGTGTGTAGGAAAATGGTGAGAACTAGTGCACCCTTGGGAGCTAGTTCATCTTCAAGAGATAAAGGCAAGCAACCAGAAACAAGTTCGAAAAGAAGAAAGTATGTTGGAAGAGACGATGATACTGAGGAGGATGAGGATATGGTGGAACTGAACATGGCTAACAAACCAAAATGGGAAGCTGGTCCATTAGATGAGATCCCGATTGAGTGGCAAGCAATATTGTTCCATGATCAGATGAGAGGATTACAAAACAGAGCGGGTGCATTCATTTGTGAAAGAGAGGTTAGGGAGAGTGAGTTCGGTCCTTTCAATGTGTTTGCTAGATTTCGAGCATTAGGATGGGAAGCAGCACTTAAGTGTTATGACAAAGATAATAAAAATTTGTTCATGGAGGAAATTGAAGAATGGATGGCAACTTTGCAATGTAATCGATATGATAAACCATCTCAAATGAAGCTAACCGGTGAAGTGAATGGGGTTAAGGTGGAAATGTCCTTTGAGACTTTGAGGAAGTTGGCTAAGTATGACAGTTTGCCATCCCGTGATTATATGATTCCAAGTTTGGATGATCTGTTGTTAAAGCCGGATAACATCCGAGATGGAATGATATGTTGGAAGCTTTGTTTTTACCGGGTACCTATCATGGAACTTTGCTCAGAAGGAATTTAAAGATAGAAGCAAAATTGCTTCTAGCCATTTGTATTGTAAATGTTATACCAAGAAGGGCTGACAAGCAAGAAGTAAGATACCCGAGATACCCATTCTTTATGCACTGCTTCATGGGTCTCCACGTTTCCCGATTAGATACCTGATAATGAACCACTTATGGATATGTCGAAATAAAGTGGGAAGGCGCATTATCCCGTATTGCAGAATCATCACGGGACTCTTGAAGCAACAAAAAGCTATCACGTCGGAAGATAAAGGGAAGCCAAAGAAGCATAAGCCGTTTGAGTTGACAAAGATGGGTATGGGATGGACGTATAGTCAGTCAGAAAGGTATCATAAGCTGAAGTCAGAAGGTCAAAGATGGAGGGTTTTAAAAGCTGATGCAAGGATGCTTATGCCGGGTGAGCAAGATGACCCGGAAAGTGAAGATGAACAACCCAGCGGGGATGAAGATTATGAAGAGGAGCCTAGAGGAGGAGATGCCGATGTGGGTCAAGGGGTTCGAGTCGGGCATATGGTGGTAGTTTCTTTGATTATACGGAGCGGTCATTTGAGGAGAATTGGGCATACGAGGGTACAATGCAACAGGTTATTGAGAATCAACGTCCTCCGGCTTCAATTTTTGACACTTGGTCAGGATCGGAGCGCACTACTTTTGATCACCAAACCATGATGAGTGCGAGCATGGAAAGAGCCTTGAAGCAAAACTTTGACCGTCAGGAAGCATGGAATCGCGCACATGCTTATTCCTTTGAGGTGGAGGTAAATAATCGCTATGCAGATGATCAAGCTAGAAGGATGCATGCGGACTGGCATGCAGGGCGGCCTGTGGTTGTGGATCCACCTCCGGTGGATTATGCGTCTCTACCACCTTATGATGGTAGTGTATCGTATCCGACCCCACCGCTCCATCATTCGCAATGGGTAGATCCTCGTCAACAACAAGGCGCATCGCAGCAAGAGGAAAGTGGTAGCGGTGCATTTGCTTTCGGAGAGTGGAATGATATGATGTCTTCTATCTTCGGACCTCCTCAACCCCGTTACTATTAGTCAGGTTGTGTTCTTTTCTGTACATTTTGTGAATATTTTTTGTTTGATTTATGGATGGGTGGATGGGTGGAGTTAAGTAATGTTGCTTTGTTTTGGGCTATGCGAGAGTTGGTGGTGTGTTTCTTTAAAAAAAAAGAGAAAAAAAATATGTAAAATGAAAAATATCAAAAAGAAATTTATGGTTTAAGTTTGTGAACGGTTGGTTAGTTTAAGCGATCAAATCTTCCTAAAACTGTACATTGGGGTCAATGTACCTCAAGTGTGGGGATGGGGAGAAATTTTGAAGTTTTTAAAAAAAAAAAAATTCAAGCAAAACATTGTGAGAATTTGAACACCTTGGATTAACTCCGAATGATGCATCGGCAACCTTAATCATTCTTATTCTTGGTGAGAGTTGAAGCCACACTTGTAGATAAATAACACATTTCTTTGTGAGAGTGGCAACAGGTGGGGGTGCATTAGAACTTGTGCTTGAATACGATCCGAGACTTTAAGTTGGATGTGAATGTGAAAGGAATAAGGGCATTTAGGTAGCCTCGTCTTTGATGTGTGCGAGTGTGGGATTTGGGAGGTTGGACCTCATAAATTATATATATGAGCTTGGTTGCGAGAGGGGCGGGGGTTTGGACATTTAGTTGCCCAATTTTGTGCCGAAAAGCCTATCGTTTGTTACCCCTTAGCTAGTTACTTCAAAATTTACCCAACTTGACCTGGTCTTATAGTGTTAGTAGTTGTTTAGTAGTTGTAATCATCTTCAATGCTATGTTGAATGTTTGCGTGAAGATTTTGTGTTTGTTTTATTGTTATTAAAGAAAAAATATATATATAAAAAATAGAAAAAAAAGGGAGAAAAATGAACGAAGAAAAAGAAAGAAAAAAAATTAAAAAAAAAAAAGGGGGATTGAAGTTGAGTGCCTTGTTCATAGTATTAGGTTTAGTAGCTAGTTGTTTATGTTATTGTGTAATAAAAGACCAGGTTAAGTTTTCGCTTCTTCATATATATTCCATTTCCTACCCATACACCTAGCCACATTACAACCTTGAAGTCCTTTTGATATGCATTCATGTTTGGCAATTGTTAAGAGAAGGGTCGATTTAGGTACAAGTTTATAGTTGTGCAACCACCGTTTGCCTTTTGTGTGTCTAGCTCATGGATGCTAGTGCTTGCTCGTTGCCGAGAGGAGAGACATAGCGAGGGGTGTGTCATTTTGGTTGTTACGAAGGGGTTAGTAAAAAGTATTACATGTTTATGCTTGGATTACATTGATCGCTTGTTTGAAATTGATTTGATGTGTTGCTTGGGACAAGCAACGGTTAAGTGTGGGGATGTGACGGGTGGTTCAAGGAACAACCCTTTTATGATGTTAAAACGCGTAACATTCCCTCATTTAATCATGTAATTATCTTGAATTAGATAACTACAGTTGCTTATGTTTCAGGTATCTTGGGAGCTAAAAATGGAGAAACCGTTGTTAGCGTGGAACGAAGTGGACATGGTGGAAAGAAGAAAAGAAGAAACAAAGACTCAGGCTCCACCGTACCTTACGGTGGCCACCGTAAGGTACGGTAGCCCCAAACACTATGATTCCTACCGTATAACAGAAGGGTTCCACCGTATATGTTTTGTGTCTACCGTAACTTACGGTGGATACCGTAAGTTACGGTAGAGATGACTTTTTGGCAAGTGGATTCTCATATTTAAATCACAAGTGGAGAGCTTTTGAGGGAATATGGAGATGTGACGAATTTCTGGAGATTGTCTGGAACTTTTGGCTGTATTATTTGCATTAAATACATCTTCAAATCATTTGGTGAAGTGTCTTGATTCATATGAACATTGGTAGCTAATCTCTTTGGGAGAAACACATTCGGGAGATGAAGATTTGAAGTTTTCTCTTTGGCTAAGCTTTGGTTGATCTTTTTAGTTGTTTGAAGAACAAGAACTTGTGGTACTTTAATCTTTGTTATTTTACTTTGATTGTTATGAATTATCTTTTGAATCTTGTTCTCATGCATAAAACTATGAGTGGCTAAACTTCTAGTGTGTTTCCTTTTGGTTTGAAGGATTTATAACTTTGATCATGTTGGTGTTTTCTATTTATGGATGATGAAATTGATCTTGTGATTGTTTTGTCATGATGATTATGTATTATGTGTAATGGGTCATTCATAAATTGCTTAACTTCAACCATACGTTCTTGATGCCATAGACAAATCTTGATTTAGTGGAAAGATTGAGTAATTTGATAGTGATACTGATTATCGAGAGATAACCTTGCTAATACAAGTACTTAGTCCTCTTTGATCACACATAAACACACACTCATGAATCATGTCTATGTGGTTCTTCCCAATTAACACCAATATCATCATTTGTTGAAATCTGGATACCAAAAGGAAACATATTTCTCATTATTGATTGTTACAAACCAATTTACTTTGATTTCTTGCTTTAAGCCAAATCAACAAATCAACATATTACTGAACTTTACTTATTTATCATTTAGTTAAATTTAGGTAATTGCAATTTGATTAAGTTAACACATATTCCACAAACTCCCTGTGTTCGATACCCACTTACCGCTAGCTAATTAGTAGTATTTGGTTTTAAATTTGATTGAGACTTCGACCTCACGTCAGTGTGGAGGAGTTATCTCACTAGATGCCATTCCCTGCTTGTTTTGATAACATACTTTGGAATGCAGGGATGAGGATATCATGTTCTTGAAGGTCTTTTTTTAAGAACATGTTTCTCTGCCTTGGCTTTGCTAATCACTAGCTCATCCTGGCACTCAGTTAACTTAGTAATGAGATCTTTGATTTAAGTCTTGTAGTTGGTATGTTCATGTTTAAGAGTTGAAATAGTTTTCCTTAAGTCTTCTATTTTGAACTTATACTCATTTTCAACTCTTTTGAAATTAGATTTTATGATGTTAAAGGACTCAAGATCAGATCTCATTTCTAAGTTATAGGACCTATATTTGTTTACTTTAGCAATGCACTCAGGGGTACAAAGATGTTCCAATACCTTGGCTTCATCAAGATCTGCCTTTAATGCTTGGTTTTAGAGATACATCTTCTACCTGGAAGCTCAAATCAAAGCCTTCTTCTTCCACAACATCTGCAGCTTGTTGCTTGGGCTTCTCAGTGTGTGGAGCTCCCTCAGTGTAGTTTGGCTTGGATTGTGCTTGGCCATCATTTGTTCAGGGTGCCTTGCACTCCCTAGAAAAGTGTCCCATCTGGTTACAGTTATAACAATTCACCTTGCTCTTGTCCAACTCAAACTTTTCACTGGATACGTTGTTAGGAAACTTTCTCCCTATCCTTTTGTAGAACTTCTTGGCACTATGAGTGAGAAGAGCCATTTGTTGAACTATCTCCATATACTCCGGATTATCTAGATGGATACAGCCCAAGTCTTCAAGGGTGAAGAGAAAGTTGCCTGTGCTTTCATCATAAGACACAAAGGCTTATGATAAGCTTGTCTCTTGGAATGGGCTTCCTTGGATGTAGCTCTCCCTTGTTATCTTTGGGAAGGTAATGAAAGATCCCTTTGGTGAGTTGTTAGGGTAAGAAATGAAATGGTGTTGTGGTTCTCTACAATCCCTTTTAACCACATGCAGCGCAGAACTCTGTTGATTGCTATAGTTGCCAGATGGATTTTGCATGTTCATCTCTATCTGGTAACCACTGAGTATGTCATACAAATCAGTGAGAGTGAGGGTCTTGAGACTTTCAGTCCTCTTAATAACCACACAGTCCATTGTCTAGGAAGAGAGGACATGAACATTCTCACAATATCCCTGTTCTCCAGTTTCACTCCAACATCCACCAGAATGTCCACAATCTTAACATACCTGAAGTATTGTTAAGTCATGGTATCACCTGCTTTGAAGGTGAAGTTCTCAAACTGCTACTTCCGAAGGTCTTTCTTGTTTTCTTTGGATTCAGTAGACCTTTCATACATTAGCTTCAGTGCATCCCAGAGCTGCTTAGCAGTTTTGCACTTCTTGAAATTTTTGTAGATGGCATTTGGAAGAGCAGTTTGGAGGGCAGTCACGGCTTTCTGATCTACATCTATTATTTTTCTATCTTTTTCAGATTAGTCAGCCACCTACTTAGGAATCATGCCACCTCCAGCAGAAGCTAAAGAGGTACATGGAATGCAAGGTCCTGTGATAACAGACTCCCACATCTTGTTGTCTTGTGATTTGATGAAGCCTTCCATTCTTAAACAACAAGTATCAAAATCATCAGGAGTGATCAGTGGGGACTTTATCATGGTACTGGTTTCCATATCAGACTTTGATGCTGCCATTTGAGATGTTAAGTGTTGTGTAAGAACTAAGGAGATTTAATATGGTGAGATCTTACAATCAAGAGCCTAGAATGCTCTGATACCAATTGTAGGACCGGTTAAGAGATGGTTAATACAGTCAGTCTCATAATGAGGAGAGCGTTAGAACACTTAACCGTTTAAATAAGGAATCAGGTTTAAGAACAAGATGTAAAGTACACAAGTAACAATGAGACAAAACTCAAGAATAAATTATGGTTTTCAAGAATGTTGTATATTAATCATAAGTTCTCTTACAAGAGTTACAATGCATAAGTTGTAAGTTACAAGACCCTGAGATACTTTATACTACATCCTACAACTGGCTATACTTGGAAAGCCAGTTGGAACATTGAAAGACAACAAAATCAATGTAGAGTCAAAAAGCAGATTGCCTTTTGACTAGTGACTATTACATATTATAGCTCACATCCTAATATAATACAAAAAAGATAAAAGTACATCAAGTAGAAAGTTACAGACAAAGACCTCAATATACAGTTGTAAAAGCATGGACTTTTTCCCCAACTCATGCAAGTTGGTGAGTCATCTGAGTTGCATCGGAAAATTGGTCAGCTTTATATAAAAGTACATAAGGGAAAAGCATGTTCTTCTAAGTCTTCATAAGAAATCAGCCTTCACTTCATTTGGCTTCGAAAGACTTTTTCTTTGAAGCTACATAAGACTTCATCTTTGGCTTTGAAATATTTAGTCTTTGGCTTTGGAATATTTGGTCTTTGGCTTCGGAAGACTTTACAGTTAGAATATTTCTTGTTCTAAGTATAAAACTTCCAGAGCATCTTATACTTGGTACTGAGTGCATGCACGTATACAGGAAGTCTTTGGTTGCTTTGGTTGCATCAACTTTTATATAAACCTTACACTATTATCTGAAAGACTATTATGAAAAGGTTTCAAAATGCCTTTTTGTTTTAAAGAACAATCAAACATGTGATAAATCGAATTCCACCAAGTAGGTACCTCCTAATTATGACCTAAAATATAGATTCTGAATTCTTACAAAGTTGTTTATAATCTTGATATCTTTTACTACTTTTTTTAAGAACGTCATGTAACATAAATCAAAAGTCTTTAATAAAGTTATCAATAAATTCCATGGATAGGTTGTCTTGCACTACTAAAGTAATAATATGTACAACATAACGAGTATGGAAAAAAGCATCGTTTACAATCAGAAGATATTTTAATTTTAATTTTTCAACCACGGTTATGTTGTTGGAGACATATCAAATGCAATTGAAATAAGTTTATTTTGTAAATTAAAAGTAGTTATTACATCATCCAAAAGTAGAACAAAAATTATCCGGTGTGTGGATACGGAAAAAGATCAAATGCAATCGTACATTTCATTATCTGCCATGAATTGGGATCTACCCAATGAGTGGTGGCGCAAAGGTATGATTCGGGTAACCGTGTGGAGCCGACCAAACTTCAATAGTTAGTTTACATCGGTATTTTAATTTTCAAATAATACAATTAAATCATTTTTTGTTTGTTTTCATAATTTTAAACAATAACGTGTAAGTGTAGTACGACTTACGTGAGTGTAACGAGGTTGAAGCGTCTAGCGAATTAAGTTGGTCAACCAGGATTGTCGATGTGACTAAAATGCAAAGCTTCTTAAATCACGAATTTCGCCATTCGATCTCGAACCATATTAACGTTGTAATTAAAGATTCCACCGTCTCTACTTAATTGTGTTTGTTTTGAATCCAGATTACTTTTCAACAACTTACAAAACTTCTTGCTAATGACTTTGCTTAAAGTCGCGTTACAATATTTAGTAAGCAAAGCTCCGTAAAATTTGAAACGAGCCTTATAGACCCGTCACTCAACTCAATCATATCCTAATTGCACCAAACACATGTTATGATTGTGTGCAAGAACATGAACGACGGTTGGAGTGTTGGACGAACCTTGACCAATGGAAGATTGTGAGTGAGCCATATCAAGATTCAAGAGAGTGAAAGTGTAAAACGAGAGAGTGAAAATGGAAAACAAAAGTAAATGAAATTATTTTTTGTGTTGTTTGTGTATGTTTTTGCATTTTTTGGGTATGTTTTTGCGTTTTGGACTTGGGTACTCAACCATATCAACGCACACCTATTTATACTAACTTATGAGGCAAAAATGACAAAAAAAGGGTCAGAAATTTTTTTAACCGCTACTTAGCCGTTAAAAAGGCTAAATTTTAAAAATGCCAAATAAAGGGTCAAAACCGGGTTGCACATGGTACACTCGTGTCGGGTTCGTTCGGGTTGGGTCGGGGTCTTGGAAAATCTATAAAACTATACCCGGTTCATACCCTCTGGTAGAGGTGCACAAACCGGTTTTTTTTGAACCCGGGTCGGGTCGGACCCGGTTCGGGTTCGGTCAACGTTTTGGAGACCGGTTTTTGACCAAGAACGGTTCGGGTCGGAACCGGTTTTCAACCCTATAAAACCCAAC
The DNA here is from genome assembly GCA_024085815.1 of Flaveria linearis. Taxonomy (NCBI): domain Eukaryota; kingdom Viridiplantae; phylum Streptophyta; class Magnoliopsida; order Asterales; family Asteraceae; genus Flaveria; species Flaveria linearis. The sequence continues at coordinate 22,672 of JABSNV010000862.1, forward strand.
CCGGTTGGAACCGGTCCGGGTTGGAACCGAACCGGGCCGGGTCCAAAAACCGGTATGAAAAACCCGGTTTTTTTTTTTTTTTTTTTTTTACCTTCTAATTAAATTATATACAAATTAATTACAAATTTTGATTAATTAAAAATTATTAGAGTAGATTAATTATATACGATTGGACGCGTTTTTATTTTCATTTTGTAAACAAATTAATACGAGTTTTATACAAACAATTATATACGATTGATTGTACGCGTTTTATTTTCTTTTTTATTTTATATACGATTGTCTCAAAGTTTTTATTTTCATTTTAATAAGTAAACAATTAAAAATCATACTCGAGTTTTTCTAAAGAAAACAATAAAAATTACATTAATTTATAAAGTAAATAATTAATTCATTACGAAAAATAAACAATAAAAATTACATTAAAATTAAACCAAAGAAAACAAAATATACATATTACGAATACAAGTTTGTCTAATCTTGTTCTTTAAACAAATACACATCTCTAGCGATGTTGGAGTTAACCTTGTTCTTCTAATCGATAAAACCCTGCCACTAACAGAAAATGCAGACTCCGAAGCTACCGTGGAAGCTTGGACGGTTAGTAAATCACGTGCCATGGCGGATAGGACCGGAAATTGTGATTCCTTTCCTTTCCACCATGTCAGAATATCAAATTTCAAAAATTCATCGGGAGACATAGTGGCTAAAAAATCGGTGCCCATATATCTCCCGAGTTCGCTACTTGGGGTGTTACCCCTTTGACGTTTACTGTTTTCATTTCTCAAAGTGTTGTATAAACTAATCATCGGGTCTCTACTTGAGCTCGACGAACTCGATTCCACGTTCGATTGTCGGTGGATGTTTGATGTTGCACCATATTTTCAACATAAACATTAAACAATTTTTTAAAAGTTTCATTAAATATTTGTTTTGTATTAACATTAAAAAATGGATCATAATCATGTAAATCTAAATCATAAGTTATCTCATCTATTAAAGTTTCTACCCCCGAAACATTTAAACACGGGTCGAGTGCGGCGGAACACGTAAAAACCGGGGGTAGTTCAATGAAATATTTTTTAAATTTTTTTTCATCGGCGCTACCATTGCCGAAAACATTTCGTTTCTTTCTTCATATTCACTTAATTTATGGGTCATTAAATAAATTTGATGAAGCGTTAGACAACTTGTCGGATAATAAACCCCCGACAATTTTGTAGTTGCGTTTTTAAAAAGCTCTAAAAATTGAGTTATTTCTTGAATATATTCCCAACCCTCTAACGGAAACGGAACAACCCGACCCGCATCGCAAGACCATCGTGGAAAACATGAAGCGTTTCTTTTTGACGTAAAGCACTATTAAACATTTTCCAAGTCGAATTCCATCTAGTCGGGACATCCCAATTTGGTCCTAAACAAATGGAATTCGTATCGTGACACATTTTCTATAATTAACATACCTTTTTCTACTAGTTTTAAAAACGTCACGTAACATGTTTTTTGAAAGACGTTTTAAAATCTTCCACTTCAGGAACGCCAAGACCATCTTGCACAACTAAATTAATAATATGTGCAACACATCGTGAATGAAAAATACGCCGTCACAAACCGGTTTATATTTTATTTTCAATTTTTCGACGGCGGATGTGTTGTTCGAGGCGTTATCAAATGACATTGAAAAAATTTTGTTTTCTAATTTATACGTTTTGATTACATAGTCTAAAATTTGAAAAAGATTTTCACCGGTATGCGGATATCCAAATAATTCAAACGCAATCGTACGTTTCATCATTTGCCACGAACTTGGATCTATCCAATGGGCCGTGACGCAAAGGTACGATTCCGGTAAACCGTGTGGGGCGGACCAAACGTCGGTAGTTAAGTTCACACCGGTTTGTAAATTTTCAAATAAAATCTTTAAATCATTTTTTGCTTGTTTCCAAAGATTTAAACAATCACGTCTAAGAGTGGTGCGACTTACGTGAGTGTAGCGTGGTTGAAGAGTTTCTTGAATCAATTTTGTTAACCGAGGGTTGTCGAAGTGATCGAACGGCAATCCTTCTTGAATTACAAACTTTGCCATTCTATCTCGAACCATATCTACGTTGAAGTTCCATAAACCACCATCGTTTCCGATTGATGTTTGCCCTTGACTCGGTGTACTTTTCAAAGACTTGCACCATTTGGTCATATGATTTTTCAAAGTCGAGTTTGAATCCGACTTGAAAAACGAACCACAAGCCTTGCATCGAGCTTTTTGTTGACCATTCGACATTTCGCATAAGTCGAAATTACACCAAATCTCTTGGTTTCTCGTTGTTGAAAGAATTCTAACAACGGTAGCGGCACTTGAGGATCCACCGGTTGGAACCGAAGATTCAGAAGCCATAATTCAATAGATTGAGAGAATAGAAAGTTGAGAGTGAGGAGCGTTTTTGCGTTTTTAAGCACGTTTTCGAGCGTTTTTGAAGTTTGAGTGTTGTGACTAAACCATTACACCCACTACCTATTTATACTATCATATAAGGCAAAATGGTCCAAAAAATGTTGAAAAAACGGTCCCAAACGGCTATATAACGGCTATATAGCCGTTTTAAAACGGTCACAAAAAAAAACGGGCAAAACCGGTTTGGAACCGGGTTTTCTGAACCGGTTTCCAAACCGGGTTGGTTTGGAACCGGTTTGGAACCGGTTTGGGCCCAAAAACGCAGAACCGGTCCGGAACCGGTGGTTTTTTCCGGGTTTGAACCGGTTTGGGTGTTTTCCGGGTTGAAACCGGTTTCGGGTCGGGTCGGGTCGTCGGGTCGGGTTGTGAAACCGGTTTTGATGTGCACCTCTACCCTCTGGTTTATTCGGGTCCAAACCGGGTACACCCTCTACTGGGTCCGGGTCGTGTGCACCGGGTCGGGTCCGTACCCGGTTATTATGCCCATCTCTATGTTGAGCTTTAAATTTGTCATGGATTAGGCTTTGGCAACGACGACTGTTAGCTACTCTATTTCACAAGTGGGCTCCCGGTTGGGCCCTATTGGACTTTTTGTTTTTATGGTTTTTCCTTGGTGAATTTTTTTAGTTGGCCCATTACTCCTTTCATCTATTGTTGCTTGCATTTCAAAGAGGTGAAGATTTGAGCTATGAACTTCAGGTAATGTGTAATATCTTTTACAACTCAAGTAACACCTGTTCATCTCAGACATATTGATCTTTAATGTTATTAAGTTGGTTATGCGATTTTGTAGAGAAAGAAGAAGTAGTTAGTGATCATTACAAACTTTCCCCAATTGAATTGAGGGGTAACACAAATCTTAAATGACCCTCATTCTAGCTCATATGTATCTAAGATTCTAAGGTATGTGCAATTATTAGTTTCTCATTTCCGTATTCTTGTTTCACTTTAGAAAATTATTCTTATCACTTTTAAGATATTAGGTGGTGAATGGTTTGTTCTTAAGCTTATTCAATTTTCTATTGACATTTTAGAACATGTAGCAGTTCTGCACTCGTGTATCTATTTAAGCTTATTCAACTTGCCTCATCGATGGTAATGAGTCACACATCACATGTGTCCATTCATTATATTTACCTATTTTTCCATGAGATTTTGAGATATTAGGTGCTGAATGTTTGATGCCTGTATTTTGGGCAGAGAGGTACATTAATAGAGCAAGGCTTTAGGATGTCGTTCTTGGTGATGAATGCGGGACCTATGGACTGTTGTTAGGTTGAGAACTGAACTTGAACAGAAAGAACTTGCTTCTTATAATGTGTTTAAAGGCACAACATGAGGCTGAATTTGGTGATCAAATGAATTATGCAAGTTGAGTTATTTTAGAATTCAACTGTTTGAAGGGTTAAAAGTGTTTGAAGGGACTTATTTGGCAGCTATGATTAGATATTTGGGTGACAAGTTCAAGTGTTTCAAGAAATTATCAAATGTAAGTTTATGAATTGTGCTAGTTTAGGTTATGTGATGAATCTTTTTTTTTTGGAATTAGAAGTGTTTGCATGTTAAGTTCTAACACTATGGAATTAGATTCTAAGTTGTTAAGTTCTAACACTTGTTGCTTTCGTGTATGTATTTGGTGTTAGGTTAGTGTATATGCATTGTTAAGTTCTAACACTATGAATACTTTAGTAGCAAAACTATAAAATCCTAAAATTAGCGGGCAAAGTTCACACAATAAATCGGTGGCTAAACTCTAATACCCTAAACTTTAGTCCGCAAAGTAAGAAAACAAATCGATGACCAAATTGTAAAGATACTAAATTTTAGAGGCAAAACTCGAGAAAATAAAACTTCATTCTGGCCAAACTTTAAATTCCTAAACAGTGGTGGGCAGGTAAAAAAAATTAGAAGGGATGACTAAGGGGTGGGCAGGTAAAAAAAGGCTTCTGAGCGGTTGGTTTTACATCTTTCTATATATGTAATCAAATGAAGGCAAAAAGAAATTGGGGGTCAATTGAAAAGTTGAAAAGTATTGTGCTGATTTGAGAAATACCCGAAAATCTACTATTCATTTCGTTACTCTATTAATGATGAAGTAATTTGATGATTAATTATGATTATTAAAATTGTTATTTAGATTGATTGTTGTTGGGATTAAATTTTTTTTAACGACAAATGTACGACACTTCTGCGGATGATATTGTTGTATTAATCGTGCCCACCTATCCCTTTTCCAGCCGGGACCGCACCCCCAACCCCCTTAGGAAGAAATTCATTGATGAGAAAACCCCATGGCTCAACTCTGAGCATTTTACTTAAATTGAGACTTGAACTCATGACATCTTTTTATTTACATATTATGAGTACCCCACCTTAATTGGTTGGGCTAAGGCTCATTGGTTGTTGTTGGGATTAAATAGTAATTTGATAGTTGGGTTTCTAGGTTTTTTCTAGTAATTATTTGCACAAAAATAAAACACTGGAATTTTTATATTTTTTTAAGTATGTATATAGTTTTGTCTCAAATTTGTAGGTATTTTGATTTAGAATGTTTTTAATGTTTATTTATATATTGTGTCAAATTATTGTTTTAGGTATTTTGTTTTAGAATGTTTTAGAATGTTTGTCACAATGTTGTGAGAAGTTTTATGATACTATTGTCGAGAATTATTTTGCTATGGGTTTTTTTTTCCTCCTAAAACCACTTCTTTAGAGCAAATTTGTCACTACTTGTGCTTTACTATAAGTTTATCACAAATATCTCTGTATCAAAATCTACAGTTTTGACAGTGCGTTACCGAGACTAGAAAATATGTATTTTCTCTAATGCTCTTAAGCCCAAAAATCAAGGTAAGTTTAATAAAATTATATGAATAGTAATAGTAATATAATAATAAGGCTAAGATAAAGTACAATGAGGCTAAATATCTCATGATTGATTCATTTGCCTCCTAAACCAAACAAGAGAACAAGTTGAGTTCCTTCCTCCGTGCGTTCTTGACACGTTCGTGTTTCAATAATTATCCCAATGAGATTCCGTTTTTCTTGTAATTCGAATTTCAACTAACAGGCATATTGTGTAATAAATAATTAGCATACATTTAACCTGAATTCAATCTATTAAATCCGGTTAATTTGTTATCACAAAACAAAACAAAAGGTCCCAAGAAATATCTTTTAGTTAAAAATGTCTTTGTGATTAACAAAAACTGATCTGAATTGATTAAAAATCAACGTGACCTCGTTAATTCATGCTACATTTATATCATTTTTGAAGTTCACACCGTTAATTCCATGTTGTTAAGAGTGTCTCAAACGAAAAAAGAACCTATAATGCGTGTGATTTCTTTCTTTGTATAATGTTAAAAAGATTATATGATTAATATAAAAAATAATAAAGAAAACATCAATAATCAATAATAATATATATAATTGAAAAAGAGAGGTGTTAGAGCGTATAATGGAGAATCATGTGGGTTGTTTTTATAGTTAAAGAGAAGGGCAATCAAACTCCCATCATTATTGATGCTCATGTCGGATTCAACCACATGCATTGCCTCTTATCCAACACCTAATTCATCATTTTCCCTATTCTTTTCTATTAAAATATATGATTTTCCGTGTGCTAACCTCGACCTTTTTTGCTGTAAATCTCATATTAATTTGGCCATGCTTCAATTTTGTCACATATATACATTATGCTAGACATGTTACACGCTTTAAATTTATAAATATTTAAAGATAAATAGTTACATAATAATTATCAAGTTTTTAATAAATAGCTAAAGTAATTATTTGTTAAGTTTTTCAACATCGAATATATGAAATGACGTGTGAGCTTTATTCATAGAGTAGAAAACAAATAGTAGGACTTCTTAGCCATTCATGTTAAATATAATTTGTTTATTTAAGATAATCTCTTAAGTATTAGTTAATTAGTGATTACAATATAAAACCTCTAACTTTTATTTTAATACTGTAGATTCTGAGATAACTACGTGAAGGTTGCTACCTAGAAAGATATCAAATAAAGTTTAGTAGAGTAAATATATAACATACAGAATATTCAAGATGATTTACTATAATCTTCATGATTTTGCAGAATCATGAAGACACTTTTTTTATAGTGTACATTTAAGTTACCAGCTGTAAAGAAGATTAGGAATATTTATTTATATAATACTAGTTTTGTTGAACCTGTATGTTACACATGTTTAATAATTAAATTATTAAACAGGATGAAAATAAATGATAAAGTCAGATTGTAAGATAAGATATATATGTTTGAAATTACGTATCAAACTATAAGTAATAAAATAATGATATTAATTTTTAAAATTGTGTTTTTAAACGTCTTTATTTTGTTAAAAAAATATTTTGTTTCAAAATAAACCATTTAAAAAAATATCTTTTTTTTTAAATTTTCTTATTATAACTCCCAAATTATTTTTGATTTATAAAAATATAGTTTTTGAAAACACCAATTTTAAAAATATTTTGTATTTTTTTAAAAAGTTGATGTTTTGAAAATTTTCTTATTTTATAAAATTGTTTATTTAGAAATAACATTAAATAAAAAGATATTTTTTATTTAATTAATATTATTTTAAAAATAAAAAGAATTAGACGATGTCATTAGTAATTTTTCAATTAATAGAAGAGAGAATCAGAAAATTTTGAGTGAGTAAAAATATGGTACCATGTGTCCTTTTTAATTATTTTTTATTACAGTAGAATAAATAGATTAAAAACTTATATACTACACATGTTGAATGCATTTATTAAATTAACTAAAGGTTATTGAATTTAATAATCTCAACTTTTATTTACTGGTCGTGATTAATCCCAACACATGACATATTTGCGGACACTTTTAATTTTAAGCTTATTTTTCTTCGATGATCCCCTATTAACTAAAAAAGCCAAGCTGAGAAGGAACCTGAGAGTTAAAACGTCTAATTTTTTATTTTTTTATTAGACATTTGATTACGAGAATCTACTTTTCAAATATACTAAAGATCGTAAATCATAAATAAGTAACTAAAACATGTGTGTATATATATATATATATATATATATATTACATATATATAGATATTTATTTATTTATTTATTTATTTATTTTTCAAAAATGCTTAAGATTTTATATGATGCATCTCTAACATCGATTGTTTTAAAACCAGTAGTGGTTTACATATAAATATTTAGGTCTATTCATAATTATGTACCTTTAAGAACTCCTATAATAAATTTTAATGTATTTAATATTTAGGTCTATTCATAATTAAGTACCTTTAAGAGTCCTATAATAAATTTTAATATATTTAAGTATACAGTATTTAAAAAGGATGTTATGTTTCGCACACCATTGATTAGACATTTCATAGTAAACGGTCGTTTACTATGCTGTAAACGGTCGTTTCCTTATCTGCAAACGGTCGTTTCCTCGAATGCAAACGGTCGTTTCCTCCACCTGCAAACGGTCGTTTATTCCCATGCATACTGCCGTTTACAGCGCTGTAAACGGTCGTTTGTTTTAAAAGAAACGGTCGTTTACTTTTTCATTCAATTCCACAAACGGTCACATGCATACTACCATACGAACCCCAACCACTCCACTCAATAAATTCAACCATTTTTCACATTCATCTTCATTTTTCACCATCATCATTCTTCTTCAACATCATCTTCATTTTTCACCTTAATTTTCATTCATCACCTTCATCTTCTTCACAATCATCTTCCTTTTTTTATTTGAACAAAGGTTAGTTTATTAAGATTGGTTTTCTTACTTTTCTTGTTATTATTCTAATAAACTAGTTTAATATATATTTTATTGTGTTACTAATTTTAATTATTGTAGGTAATGGCTTCAAGTTCACGTCAAGACACAGCGTCGGTTCGTGTTTCTAATCATCCTTGGCTCCAGTTTCGACGAGGGTCAGATGAATATAAAAGACTTCAGAAACTTTTAGATAAAGAATTTGAGCCTTCACGTTCGATATCTTGGAGTTTGTTACGGGACGTAGGGGAATTTACTCGTGCTCGTGACATGATGAACGAGCCGTGGAGAAGATTTTTTGCAATTAGTGGTCCACAATATAAGGAGCTTTGTTTGGAGTTTTTCTCCACTTTTAATTTCGATTCGAACAATCATAACTACAGGTATACAAATTTAATTGGATTATATATAATTTCATGTTTACATTTAATTGAAGTTATATTTTTTAACAGTGATACCGATGCTATCAGTTTTGTTCTCGGGGGGGTGCCACGTAATTATTCAGTGGCCGATTTTGGTGTTTTGATGGGTTTATATACAGTTCAAGAGACCCATCAATCTGATTTTTTGGAAGGTCTTACACAATTTCCAGAAGATTATAATGATGAAATATTTTGGGAAGAAATTGGTGATGGCCAATATATACCTAACAATAAAACAAAAGCTACAAGAATGAACGATCCGTTGTATAGATATCTTCATCGCGTTATTGGTCATACTATAGCTGGACGTAGGATGACTAGTGGTGGGGTGACTAAAAAGGATTTGTTCTTTTTATTTTGTTTGATTAAAAGGAGGCCTTGTAATCTGGCATATATGCTTGCTGATTATTTTACTTCTTGCACGGGTACAAAGAAAACCGGACATATTTGTGGTGGTACATATGTTACTCGACTTGCCGAGTCTTTACATATTCTCACCCCTGACAACGTGGCAAGTTTAAACGGGCCGGTACTTATGTCCGGATTTGTTGATCGTGAACATCTTATACGGATGGACATGATCGCAGATTATCCACAAGTTAGGTGGAGGTTTAAACATAATAATCAAATGTGGATACCTCCATATCAAGATCCTCCTGATGATCTGTAATTTTTTTTATGTTTTAGTTATTGTAATAAAGAATTTATTTATGTTTTATTAATTGTAATAATGAATTTATTTATGTTTTAGTTATTGTAATAAAGAATTTATTTATGTTTTATTAATTGTAATAATGAATTTATTTATGTTTTAGTTATTGTAATAAAGAATTTATTTATGTTTTATTAATTGTAATAATGAATTTATTTATGTTTTAGTTTTTGTAATAAAGAATTTATTTATGTTTTATTAATTGTAATAATTAATTGTCAAATGAATTTATTGGGAAATGTGCCAGAATTATTCACAACTGGACATACATGTTGGGAAATGTGCCAGATCAAATCACAAATCACAATTCACGTTTACAGAATTATTCAAATGGAAGATGCCTATAAATTTCCTTTACACATTTCACAATTCACAACTCACAATTCACAATTCACAAGTATTCAAATTCATTTATTCACACATCATCGTAATTCAAGTCAATAATGTCTCAATTTTATAATGATTGGGTGTACCAAACAAGAGAAGAGTTAATGGATTGGGTGCAAAACACTGCACACGCCCTTGGATATGTTATTGTCACACAACGAACGAAGAAGACTGTATACGGATTCGTCAACAAGGCATTTCTTATGTGCGATCGTGGTGGTGTATACAAGTCAACATCAGATTCAACCACACATTCAGGCACAAAGAAGATAGGTTGTCCATTTCAACTTATAGCAAAATATCATGAAGAAGATCGAGGTTGGAAAATACATGTTGTCTGTGACGAGCATAACCATGAACCTTCTAAATTTTTGGAGGGTCATGCTTATGCAAAAAGATTGTCTAAAGAAGAGTATGCATTGGTGGAAGATCTTACAAGAAAAATATGCAGCCACGTGATATTCTTACGGCTTTAAAAGCAAATAATGATAAAAATATATCTACAATTGAAACCGTGTATGATGCACGGACAAAGATACGAAAGTTGGATAAATTTGGAACCACCCCAATGCAATCACTTCTTCATTCTTTGCAGATGGGCGGATACATCTATGATTTTACTACTGATGACGAATCAAATCAATTAAATGATTTGTTTTTTGTTAACCCCACTTCACTAAAAATATGGCGTGCGTTCCCGCATGTGATTATTTTAGATTGCACGTACAAGACGAACAGGTATCGCCTCCCTTTTCTTCAGATTGTTGGCTTAACTTCAACAAATAAGACATTTTGTATTGCTTTCGCATTCATACGAAATGAGAAAAAAGATAATTTCAAGTGGGTTTTAAATTGTCTGAGAAAAACATTGGATGGGTATATGCTACCACGCGTCATAGTCACTGATAGAGAGTTGGCATTAATGGATGCATGCCAAGTAATTTTTCCAGAAGCAACCCGATTGCTTTGTAGATATCATATACAGGAGAATATCAGAAAGCATTGCAGACCATCTTTCAGGTCTCAAACTGAGTGGGATAAATTTATGTATTACTAGAGATTTCTGCTTCAATCTCCAACAATTGAGGCCTATTATGAAAATCGAACGCGATTGCAGACAAAGTTGATGAACAAGCATCGAAGTATTTTCCTGATCTATTAAATTTATTGTTTTTATTTTAATGAAATTGAAACTAACATTTTTTATTTCTCTTTGCAGATGTGTTTAATTATTTGGATGTTAACTGGTTGCAAAATTATAAAAAGATGTTCGTGTCTGCATGGATTGATAACATCTAAATTTTGGAGAACGAACAACAAATAGAGTAGAAAGCCAACATGCTCTGTTAAAAAAACATTTGAATTCTGACAAGTCAAATTTAGATAAATTTATAACAATTTTAAATAACATAGTACGTTTACAGGAGACACAAATAAAGGCAAGTTTCGAGGAAAGTCGGATAAAAATAAAACATCAACATAAACATAATTTATTTGCTTCTTTGTTATCAAACGTTTCTCATGAAGCTCTGGATATATTACTTGGAGAGCTGACACGAGTTAATAAAATTCAAAACCAATCACAAACCTGTGGCTGCCATATTCGTACTAGTTGCGGTTTACCATGTGCTTGTGAAATCGCACAGTATTTAAAAGCAGGCAAACCTATTCCACTACATTCGATAGATATATTTTGGAGGAGGCTTGACTTTTCACCGGTATCGTTAAACGAAGACGAAGAAGATATTCAATGTGATGACGAAGTTGAGAGGTTCAAAGAAGCTTACAAGAAACAAAAAAATCCAACAGTGAAAAGGAATTGGTTAGAAAGGATAAAAAGCATAACGAATCCTATCAGCATAAATCTTAACGAGCCTACGGTGCAAAAAAATACTCGTGGAAGGCCAACACTCAAATCTCAAAAACAAAACAAACCAAACCCTTCACCTGCTGAACCTGCTCGAGATCATACCTACACGACAGATGATTTTGTTAGTTATGATTTTATGGGGTTGAGCCCCCCAAAACATACTTCAAACGTAGATAACACAACTCAATCTTCTCTATATCATCATCCTTTACTAATACAGATTCCAACACTTTTCCATCTGTATATAACACATATAGAGAACGTAAGCAGTGATGGTAACTGTGGGTTTCGTGCAGTTTCCTTCTCCTTAGGATACGGTGAAGAATATTGGCTGAACATGAGGTATGAGCTTTTAAACGAGTTATATAACAATTCTAATTTGTACAGAAATCTTTTCTCCAGCTCATATGATGAGACAGAACGTAGTTTATCATGGCTACAACCGGGTCCAGCTCCTCATCAACATTGGATGATAATGCCATACACAGGATTATTGATCGCCAACAGATTTAATGTGATTCTTCAATGCTTATCTCCCACTGAAAGTGCAACTTATTTTCCGCTATGGACAGGTCCGGATGAACTCATGTACCACCAATTCATTACTATTGCACATGTGTATGGTTGCCACTACGTCTCTGTGCGTTTGGAGGGTGAATATCCATTGTCTTTCATAACGCCGTTATGGAATTTCACAAAAGTAATAATGCGGCTGCGTGGGAAAGAAAGTACGAGAAGAGACTTCAAAGATATAGTCAATATATACTTCGAAATAAAACTGTTACTCGTTTCAATATAGATTAGATTAGTATCACTTGTAAATGTTCTCTTATAAGGTTCAAATATTTTAAACTTATATATAAATTATTCGTTTAGTAAAAAAATCATATAATATAAAATTTAATATAATTAATAAAAATTTAACATAATTAATAGAAAAACTTAATACTTATATTTATTCATAAATTTAAAATAATAATATTAAAAAAACACAAACGACCGTTTTAAAAAAATCATATAATATAAAACTTAATATAATTAATAAAAATTTAACATAATTAATAGAAAAACTTAATACTTATATTTATTCATAAATTTAAAATAATAATATTAAAAAACACAAACGACCGTTTAGGTCATAGTAAACGACCGTTTACTATTTTGTAAACGACTGTTTGCAGATCTGCAAACTACAGTTTAAAACCATGCATACGACCGTTTGCTAAACCTAAACGACCGTTTACACCTTGACAAACGACCGTTTGTCAAGGTGGTGTAAAATTCCCAACCGGTGGTGTATGGATCAATGCTGCCTTTAAAAATATTCCAGGTATGATTATCTGTTATTACAAATCTTAACATAAAGTCACAAAAAATTATTTAAGATAATAATATCCTGCATGAAGTAAAATATTTTATCAACCAAAAACAAAAGAAAAGTTAATTATGAAATTTATGAACCAATTTAAATAATAGAAATGGAAAATATCTTACTTTTAGGATTATTATTAAAATATATTTGTTTTAAAACAACAACTAATACACGATATAGTTTCATTCTTGAATCTATATCGTTTTTATAAATAATGAGACGTGGACTCTCTATCATCTTAAGATGGATTGCCTTATCGATAATCATAGTCACTATAATTACAAATAAGATATTTAATTCTTAAATATATTAATCTGTGTTTTTAAATCTATTGAGACGCCTCTTATGTTCCTCATACCGACTTTTACCAATATAATATTATAGGATATGTTTCATGTTTACAATAACTAAAACTAATAGTTATTAATTGATTCTTTAAACTACAAAAAGGGAATATTACAAGGCTAGTGATTGAAGCATATTTTATGGTTCAAAAGTAATAAGATATTTACACAGGATGCAAAGTAATATTCCATAAAAAGAAGAATTCCTTTTAACCATTTAAGTGAGTGAAGAGCCTTTTAACACTTGTAATCACCTTTAAATGAGTAGTTCCAACGACTAAACTATAAAAAAGTACCCAACTAATAACGTCAAATTAATATCATACTTGTTTATTATCCTAAACGAGTGAAAGCCAGCTCAAAAGAAAACATTACCAACTATGGTTGTCTGTTTGGTCTTCAAGAAGAGGGAGCGTGAGCTTAGTAGCTTACCACAACCGCGAGTTAACGTACTATGATCAGATTTTCATCAGTAAAACAGTGTCGTATTGAGATACCATAATAAATAATAGAGATAAATTCGGTTTTGCTCCCTCTTCAGGTTTGATAAAAATAACTATTTTCCTCCAAAAGATTAGAAACAATCATTTTACCTCCAAAAGTTTTATAATTTGTTTCAATTTCACTCCCAAAATTTAATCATTGTTTCAACTTCAACCCAAAAAAAATAAAACTTGTGGATTAAAATTAAAACAAATTATGAAACTTTGGTGATAAATAGATATTATTATATTTTGGAGAAAAATAGCTACTTTTATCAAACTTTATGTAGTAAAATTGAAATTAACTCTAAATGATATATCACTAATGATAAAGAGAGGTAAATAAAATGGAAATGAAATAGACATAACACTAGGATTGAAACATGCGTATTGGAGCGGGGTCTTCTAGTCACGTCTTGAAAACGATGATGGTATTTACATAAAGGTGCAAGAAACCATTAATTTGTTTTGGTTGTTAAAGTAACATGATACTTTCAAACAAAGAGTACGTTGAATTTAGTTAGATACATACATAAGCGGCGCTATATACATAACGATGAACGTCTGTATAAAAAAGATATGTTTAGTTTAGCTGTCCAACTAACGTCATGATAGGTAAATACAAAAGATATATGAAAATAGTCTGATGTAAGTATGATAGGTGTTGCAAGAATCGGATTAGTCGGCCGATTAATCGACGACTAATCGATAATCAGATGCTCCCCGCTTCGATTTTTGCTAATCGGCAACAGTAATCGTTAATCGGTCAAATTGATCAAGAATCGGGATTAATCGGCCCTAATCGGCCAATAATCGGCGTTTTTTTCCAGATTCCGGCGAAGTCTAAAATTCCAGCAAAACAACTCCGAACTTCCGGCAAGACATGTAGATATAAATATAAAACTAACATTTTTATTAGAAATACATATAAAAATGTGTGTATATATATAAATATTTGAAGCTGGAGGTCATGAACGGCTAATGTTGGTGCTTCTAAATAACACTTTGTTTATGGTATCCCGCAATCGTCATTCCGTCTGGATTTCATATATAAATGAATTGTCTCTTATTCAACGTGGTGGTATTGGTCACACAAATGGGTTAGTGTTGTAGTGATGTTGTAACCTCATCAAATAATCCATACTTATTAAGTTTTTAAGTATTAATTATTAGACATTTCATTTATTTACTACTAAAAACTATAAAATAATCTAAAAATATATAAAAAAAAGCTACGTAAATGCCGAAACCTCTATATTAATTAGCATACAAGAACGTTTATTTACGGTACATGCAAAAAAGCAAAATTGGCCGGTATACAACATGACACTAGTTGTGTTGATTTATGTAGTTTTAGTTTGTCTGTCTTTTTTTATTCTCACCTCTCCATGGTATATATACGTTAACCAAGATTTTGTAAATTAGCACATACAAATAATAACTTTTTAATCGGTGCGTAAAGCTTTTGTTTACTAATAAGTTAATACTAGAAATTAAGTACTTTGAATTTCCCACTTTTATTTAATAAAGTATTCATGCCACTATTTCAGTAATTAACTAATGGATAATTACCCATATTTTTTGCGTCAGTTGGTTTTAAGTTAACATATTTATGTCGCAAGGGTATGTTATAAATCTTAGAGAACACTACATCTCATTCCATGTGTAGTTATGCTCTTGAAGCTACTGGTGGAATCACCAATATTGTTCCAACCAATATTAAGGTAGGTAAAACATCAGATGCGATAAAACGTGAAAGAAATCCTTGTTTATTATACTTAAAGGTCTAGGGTTGCAAAGCTTAGGTGAAATATGAGACATCTAACAAGTTAAAACCCAGAGGAAAAAAGATGTATTCGTCCTTAACTCTAGAAAACTAGGGGATATTATTTCTATCAGCCTAATGAGAAAGTGTTTCCCAACTCGTATATGAGTCTACTTGAAGAAAGAATTTCTATCAAAAGGGTAAGATTGAAAATATTACGGATTTGGAATAAATTCCAAGAACCACAAGTAACCCCATCTATTTGAAGTCAGGGGTGGCCTGTAAAAACAAGCTAGGGCTTTAGGCCCAGTTATGTTAATAGGCCACCAAATGTTTATTAAAAAGCCCAATCAACTTAAGCCCAAAAAAATAGAAAAAGAATGCTTAACCTGCTATGAGCACTGCATTGTTGCCGTCTCCTACTTTTGCATCTCAGTTCACACACAAAATAGGAAATTAATTACCTCATTAATGAGTGGGGGATTGGGGCGGGGGGTGTGGGAAACGAACAGACGAACTCATTAAAGCCGGAAGCCCTGTAGCCCGGAACCAGAAGGTTAAGATCACGCCTCACGCAGTCACCGGTCACGCGATATGTTCATCTACTCAATTGGACGACCTAGTTGCCTTTCCGCTGCTCGGTTTCAGCCCAACGCGACGGTTCTGTTCTTCTCAGATTGTTGTGCTCTAATTGCTTTGGCTGCTAGGTTGCTTGATTTCACCTCAAATTGTTGTGCTTTACTGCTCGATTTCATCTCAAATAAGGTAAGTTGAGCTCTAATTTTTTATTTTCATTTGGCTTGCCTACTCGATTTGTTTTGTATTTATTTGATTTGCAAATTGCTAATTATTATTGTTTTATTAGAATAGAATCATTGTATCATTTGGATTTGCTTGAAATATTTGATTTGAGATTTGGGAATTGCTTCAGTTCACCTTATTTGATTTGCAAATTGCTAATTATTATTGTTTATTAGAATATAGAATCATTCTATCACTTGGATTTGCTTGAAATATTTGATTTGAGGTTTCGGAATTGATTCGGTTCACCTTATTTAATTTGTAAATTGGTTTTGAGTTTGATTTAGGAGTTGCTTTGATATTTTGGTTCATTTAATCATCTAGATTTGATAGAACATGTCAAAACGAATTAGAAAACATGAATCATGTTGGATTAAAGAGAAAAAAGAAGAGAACAAGAACTTTTAATTGAATTTAAAAATGGTCATTGTTAAAATACCTGACGGTAAAAAATAATGATGCTCAAAACAACCCTAATAAACAATCAAATGATGCTCAAAATAATTATAACGAACAACCAAATGAGAAACAAAATCAACTTGTGAATGATAAAGAAACACATAATGCACAAGTAAATGAACTAAACAATGAATACACCATAAATTTTAGACGCCCCTGAGTTTGAATTAGGCCTCAAATTTTAGTTTTGCTTTAGGCTTCCAAAAACATTGAGACGTCCCTGTTTGAAGTCACCGATAAATAAGAAGTCTCATCGATAAATAAGAAGTCTTTGAACTTTAACAAGAGCAAGTTCAAAATTTGGTTGTAACACCAAGCATCCACACATCAAGTAGGATTTGTCATGAGCCTGAGAGATATAGATTTCACATGTAAGATGATGATATCTATGTATGGGATGACTTAGATAACTGTATCTTTAGAATAAGAATTTGATTAATGGTTTGAACTCAATAGGTGCTCTGAGATGCAATCTATATAGGAAAACCAAGTAAGGGACTTAGTTTATATTCCACACAACAGTAACGCTGTATATACTAAAGAGTTTCCAATAGAAAAACAGACGCAGATGGAAACATGCATACTTTGTTGTGAAAGGTTTACTCAGACTTAAGAAACTGAATATAATGAATGTTCTCATCGGTAACCATACTTAATCCGTATTCTAATTCTCATATCATCATATAGACTACGTAATATGAAAATGGATGTTAAAACGACTTTTCTAAATGGTAACCTTACATGAGATGTTTATTTGGCTCAACTAGAAAATTTGTCAACTCAAGGAGTTTTGAAAAGTGTGCAAAAATCAAAAGAACTAATTTTGGATTAAAGTAACATCCCAAAGGTAGAATCGAATCTTCAATTTGATGCGAAAATCATAGAGTTTGGGTTTATCAAAAACAAAGATGACTCGTATGTTTACAAGAAGGTAAGTGGAAGCACAATATTCGTAATATTGTAAGTAGATGACAAACTACTTATTCGAAATGACAATCCAAGCTAGCAAGATATTAAGTATTTGCTTGAAAGATGTTTTGTAACGAATGATCTTGATGAAGCTACATATATTCTAGGATTAAATATCTACAGAGATAGATCAATACAACTTATAGGTTTAAGAAAAAGTCTATATATTCCAAAAGAAGATTCTTGCTCATGGCACATGGAACGATCTAAAAAAAAGCCAACGTCTAGATACAGAAGATGAGAAAATAAAAATAAAAACAAGTTCTAGTCATGCATAGTGCTTTATATAGATAACGTACGACATGTTATGCATTAGGACTGATGTCATGTTTTCCTTGAGCATAACTAGTTGATGCTTTTATCATAGTAGATATCAACGGAATCTAAGTGATGCCTATTATTCTACGGTGAGGAGTATACTTGAGCATTTAAGAAGGACTAGGTCATGCTCTTAGTTTATAGAGGAGTGGATAAAGAGTTCCATATAAAGTGTTATACTAATGCCCGCTTCCAAACTAACCGAGATGACAGTCGATCACAAAAGAATTTGAATTCACACAAAATAGTGGAACAATAACTTAAAAGAGTTTTAAGCATAGTGTTGTTGATTGGCCAACCATCACGCCTGATCGAATACATCAAAATGAAAACAGCCAACTTGGGTGAAGAAATTCATTGCTAACCTTAGAATGATACCGAGCAATGACGATGGAGATATTATGTTATAATTCTATTGCTATTGCCCAAACAAAAAACTAAGGTGACGACACCACCAACCACATACTTAGAAAGTTGCAGTACATACAAGAGATATTGGAATGAAAAGAGACTATCATAAGCAAAGTGCATAATACAAACAAGTTACTAAGCTTTTACCTTAAGTTAAACATGGAGAAGTATGTTAAAATGATAAGGTGTAGGATAACTCGAAAATGGATAGGAAATTTTTTGATATTCTAATGTTTTTGAACTGTAATAGTAATATTTTATATGATTTGAATCAACACTTATATTCTTTATCATTAGTGATTATTATGTTTAATTATATTATGTTTAAGATTTTTAAGATAAAAGTTACTCAATAATATTCATAGATTGGGTTATAGGAATAGAAATGAACTAAAATGAATGTGAATTATTCGGCTGGTCCAAATGTTGAATGTTCAAAGAGTTGAAGACCAGATTGACATATATTCATTAGAGAATTAATATCGGACATAACCCGCTTTAAAACTACGTACTTCATAAGTCATAGTCATAATTAGGTTTTCAAAATGTTAGTCTTTAAATCCTCAAACATGAGATATATACTAGAACTTGGTTCTAAAAGAAAAAAATCATTTGACATGATCTAACATTGTTCTTTGATCGGGGAGTAATAAGAGTAATAGTTAGCAGTTAATCTAAGTTAGTTAGAGTAATGGTCAAAATGGGATTAGTTCCTTTTCCTGCGTAAGAGGTTGACATCTCTAGACGCTTTTTTTTGTTCAAATTGGCATAAATGCATAATTGTACTCAAACTGAGAATTTGAATTGACTATTTTAAATCTAAATCAAGAAAGAGAATAGTTAGAAAGGAATTGAGAACTAAAAGATTCACGTCACTTGTTTAACGAGATGTCAATTACAGAAAGATTATCAACACATGACCATAATTGTTAGCAAGAGTACATAGAAGTTAAGCAAGAGTACATAGACTAGTCAGGCATAGTAGATAGCTTTTAAAGCGGCATACCTTGATAGGGTAGTGAGATGTAGCTAAATGTCTACCACTATATGTGTTGCCAGATAATCGATAGTTATGCAAGTGAGAGTCTATTGAACTTATATGTCTAAGTAACAACATTTGACAACACTACTACGAAGGTAAGGTACCATATGGTTACACTGTGAGTTACTGTAACACCCGGACCTCCAAAGAGTCCGTTTAAGTTAATTAAACATACGGAAATTGGTCCCAGAAAATTTCATTAACATTTAGCTTCCAAAATATGTGTTTCGTGTCAACCGACACTCAAGAATGAAGTTTAACAAACCATTTACATAAACACATAATAAGAAGTTTCAAAATAATGTTAACGCGTTAATTTCTACAAAAGAATCGCGTATGCAAGTCCCGTTCGATCCGTGTACGCCCTATTGATCACTTTAGCCTTCCGGTCCCGTAACACCTGAAAACACACGTTTAGACATCCATTAGTTCATAGGAACTAAGTAAGTACATTCTAACATTCATTTCGGGTCTTTACGGGGGTTAAAACGGACTCGAAACGCATTTAAACGATAATCAACAAAAACTGGGAACTGGGCCCTACCGTAACTTACGGTGGGTACCGTAAGTTACGGTAGCCTCAGTTTTGCTACGGTGGTAACTTTCTGGCTTACGGTAGCCCATTTCGCCCAGGGGCCTACCGTAACTTACGGTACCACCGTAAGCTACGGTGGCACCTGCAGCCAAACCAATATTTTTGACCCGTTAAAGGTCGTTTCGGGTTCCCGAGCCACCCTTTCGATCCCGATTGTTTCAAACACCTAGAAATAACATATTTAATCATATATGTGATTCCCACGGAGTTTCAACGAGTCTAACCCGACTCTTGGCAATATACCAAAAATTTTTTAATTGTTTGGTATTTAATTCCTTAATTAACCCAATTATGGTTCATTTATTCTTTAGAGCTACCGACCGTCCCGACAACCATGAAACCGGTCTATTATAACATATTACATATGTTTGGTGAGTTCTTAGACCCAACCCATCCCATTTGCTTATCATAATGCAAAATTTTCCTTTTCATACCGGATTTGCCCCTTATAGGGTCAAATCCCATTTTATTGAGTGGTTTGCCATTCTTTCACGAACGACCGCTCTCCTTGGCGTTACCCAACGTCCACACACGTTGCAGATCGTAGGGATAACCCTTTACCCTAGTGTTCACACACGATGTGAATCACTTTAATCCGGTTTGTCCTTTCTTCCCATTTTCATGGGACGGTCACACACGTTGTGACTCGTTCTGTTCCACAACCATGTGGTATAACACTAGAGTGTTATTTTCCTTTATGTTCACGCACGTCGTGAATCATTTGTCATAGAAGCTCACATACGGTGCAAGTCAACTATTTATCCTTTTTAAACGTGGTTTTCATTTTTGTTTGAGTTTATGAGCACATGGTCACACACATTGTGACTCATGCCGTTATTTTCCTTTATGTTCACGCACGTCGTGAATCATTTGTCATAGAAGCTCACATACGGTGCAAGTCAACTATTTATCCTTTTTAAACGTGGTTTTCATTTTGTTTGAGCTTATGAGCACATGGTCACACACATTGTGACTCATGCCGTTATTTTCCTTTATGTTCACGCACGTCGTGAATCATTTGTCATAGAAGCTCACATACGGTGCAAGTCAACTATTTATCCTTTTTAAACGTGGTTTTCATTTTGTTTGAGCTTATGAGCACATGGTCACACACATTGTGACTCATGCCTTTGCTTTGTTATGCTCAATTTAAAGAATGTCTTACCTTGAGTCCGGAAGGTTTAAGTGGTCAATCAAACGTGTTCCTTGCCGGTTCCCTTGGATCCGCTTGCCACACCACTTCCTATTACCATTTTAAGGACCCATTTAACACATAACATTCATTTAATCACACATATGGTCTATTTGACCATTTATCACATTTAACCTATAATCTAGGCTTTCACATTGCACATTTCTTGCAATTAAGTGATTCATTCATGTTTTTCATCTCATTTAGGCATTTCATCAAACACCTTATGTGCATAACTTAACACATTGGTTATTTACTAGCTTTTAAACATCCTCAAGCTAGTTTTACACCTAAATCACATATCACACATGTGATTCATCAATTTCAACCAAATGTTATGCACCTAATCACATTTCTACAAGAATGAACATGGATTCTACAACTAGCAACTAGTTTACATGAGAAATCCTTAGTTTAACCTTCTAGTAACTAAACCCATTTCCATGGTTCATGTAAACCTTCAATTAAGGAGAAATTACACATCTAGTTACTATAATACACACATACACATGATCATCTAGCACTATAACACTAGGATTTCATGTTTAAACCACCAATTTCTACACCCATCATGTGGGTGACGATTTTACACCTCAAGAACATCAAATAACACTTACTTGTAGCTCTTGATGAGATGAAGAATGATTTCTAGGGCTCAATTTCGGATCTTGCACTTGAATCACCAACAATTTGAGCATGAGATGACCAAAACCCTTTTTCTCTTCTCCTCTTGAGTGAAGAACGGGAATGAGCAAAGAATGCTCACCAAATGTATGGCAAGCCATACATATTCATGTGTGGGTTTCATCAATTGGCAAGATCCACCCCTCTAGTATCATTTTTCATTTTTCCACCACTTAACTAACTAGCAATTTTCTAGTTAAGTCTTAAATATTTACTATATTTAACACATGATACATTAATTGTGTTTTAATTACATAATACGAAATTCGGGTCGTTACAAGTCTCTCCCTCTAAAGAGAGTTTCGTCCCCGAAACTTTACATACTAATCAAATAGATGAGGATAAGACTTCCTCATTTCATCTTCCGATTCCCAAGTGGCATCGGATCCTTTACGATTCTTCCATTGCACCTTCACCTGATTGAGTGTCTTGTTTCTCAGTTGCTTGACCTTTCTATCCAAGATAGCCACCGGCTTCTCGATATAGTTCAATCTGTCATCAACTTCCAAATCCTCGTACGGGACATAGGCCGACTCATCAGCCAAACACTTCCTCAAGTAAGATACATGGAACGTGTTGTGAATTCCTTGAAGCTCTTCCGGCAATTCCAACCGGTAAGCAACTTTACCCACACGTGCGATGATTTTAAACGGCCCGATAAACCTCGGACTCAACTTTCCCCGCTTCCGGAATCGTATAATACCCTTCCATGGGGAAACCTTTAACAAAACCAAATCGCCCACCTCAAACTCGATGGGTCGTCTACGCTTATCCGCGTAAGCTTTCTGACGGTCTTGCGCCGCCTTCATGCGAGCACGGATTTGCTTAATCTTTTCATCCGTATTCATTATCGTATCGTGGCCCGCGAGTTCCCGTGGACCAATTTCTCCCCAACAAATGGGAGTTCGGCATTTTCTTCCATATAAAGCTTCATACGGAGGCATCTCGATGGTGGAGTGGTAGCTATTATTGTAAGAAAATTCCGCCAAAGGCAAATACTCATCCCAACTACCCCAAAGTCAAGAACACACGCTCGTAGCATATCTTCTAATGTTTGAATGGTTCTTTCACTTTGTCCGTCGGTTTGGGGATGGTATGACGTGCTTAGCAATAGCTTTGTCCCCATCTCCGTTTGAAATTTCCTCCAAAACTTGGAAGTAAACCGTGTGTCTCTATCGGACACAATTGACACGGGCACCCCGTGTCGTGACACTATTTCGTTCACGTAAACCTCCGCCATTTTCTCCGAATTGTAAGTCTCACGAATAGGAAGGAAATGAGCGCTCTTGGTCAATCGATCGACAACAACCCATATCGCATCGTACCCTTTCTTCGTTCTTGGAAGTTTAGTAATCAAATCCATTGTTATCTTTTCCCATTTCCATTCCGGAATATCCAACGGTTGCAATTCACCATGAGGTTTTTGATGTTCCGCCTTCACTTGCAAACAAGTTAAGCATTTCTCCACGTATTTGACAATATCGCGTTTCATGCCCGGCCACCAATAGTTAACCCGAAGGTCTCTATACATCTTAGTCGCTCCCGGGTGAATTGAATACTTGGATTTATGGGCTTCATCCAATAGATCATTCTTCAAGGTACAAGTAGGTGGTATCCAAACCCGACCCCATCTTGTTTTCAATCCTTGACTATCATCTTCCAAGTTTTGAGTTTGACCTTTGATTCGATTTTTCTTCAAATTTTCTTCCTTTAGCGCTTCAGTTTGTGCTTCCTTGATTCGTTCAACCACTTCGGATATAACGGTTATCTTCATTGCGGTTATTTTGATAGGAGTATGATCCTCCTTTCGACTCAAGGCGTCAGCCACGACATTGGCCTTTCCCGGATGATATAGGATTTCACAATCATAATCCTTTAGCAATTCCATCCACCGCCTTTGTCTCATGTTTAACTCCTTTTGCGTAAAGAAGTACTTTAAACTCTTATGGTCCGTGTAAATCGCACACTTTACCCCATATAGATAATGCCTCCAAATCTTTAACGCGAACACCACCGCGGCTAGTTCGAGATCATGGGTTGGGTAGTTCTTTTCATGCACTTTCAGTTGTCTCGAGGCATAAGCAATCACCTTGCCCCTTTGCATTAGAACACAACCCAAACCGGAGTAGGAAGCATCCGAGTATACCACAAAATCGTCGGTTCCCTCGGGTAAAGACAAAACCGGAGCTTGAGTCAATTTCGACTTTAACTCTTGAAAGGCTTTCTCTTGCTCTTCACCCCATAGGAACTTCACCTCTTTCTTGGTAAGCTTGGTTAAAGGAGAAGCAATCTTAGCAAAGTCTTGAATGAATCTCCGATAATATCCGGCTAACCCAAGAAAGCTTCTAATCTCTGTGGGAGTCTTGGGTGGACTCCATTTGGTCACCGCGTGAATCTTTGTGGGGTCTACGTGTATACCCTCCGAGTTTACCACATGACCCAAGAATTGTACCTCTCGCAACCAAAAGGCACACTTGGAGAATTTTGCGAACAATTTCTCCCGACGAAGCGTTTCGAGGACTTCACGCAAGTGACAAGCATGATCACCTTCATTTTTAGAATAAATAAGGATATCATCTATGAATACCATGACAGATCGGTCTAACATGGGTCGGCACACCCTATTCATCAAATCCATGAATGCTGCCGGGGCGTTTGTCAACCCGAAAGACATCACAAGGAACTCATAATGCCCGTATCTAGTATGAAATGCCGTCTTGGGGATGTCTTCTTCCCTTACCTTCAACTGATGATAACCCGACCGTAAGTCGATTTTCGAAAACCACGATGCACCTTGCAACTGATCGAATAGGTCATCAATCCTAGGCAATGGGTAACGGTTCTTAACCGTCACCTTGTTCAACTCTCTATAGTCGATACACATCCGAAGACTTCCATCCTTCTTTTTCACGAAAAGAACCGGTGCTCCCCATGGCGAAGTACTCGGACGTATGAACCCTTTGTCTAAAAGATCTTGCAATTGTGTCATTAACTCTTGGAGCTCCGATGGCGCCAAGCGATAGGGAGCCCTTGCAATGGGTTTAGCTCCCGGGGTTAGGTCGATTCGAAACTCGACCTCTCGTTCCGGTGGGACTCCCGGCAAATCCTCCGGAAAGACATCTGGAAAATCCCGAACAACCGGAATATCTTCCAACACTTGAACTTTCGTTTCCGTGTCTATTACATAGGCTAGGAACGATTGTCCCCCATGGCTCATGTATTTCATTGCTTTGACCAAAGAACATAAAGCTACGCCACCGCGTTTTGCACCTTGGATTATTACCTCATAACCACTCGGAGATATCAACTGGATGCACTTGCGATTGCAAACTATATTGGCGTGGTACATGGAAAGCCAATCCATACCAATTACTACATCGAACTCCCCGAGTGTCATGGGTATTAAGTCGACCGAATAATCCTCACCTTCGATGGTAAGTATGCAATTTCGATAAACGTTGAACACTAAGAACGTTTTTGAATCCGCTACCTCGATCTCTAAAGGACTAGGTAAGTTGTCTAACACCATGGAAAAATGACTCGCAAATTTAACCGAAACAAACGATCTATTAGCACCCGAGTCAAATAGCACATAAGCAGGTAGTGAGTTGACGAGAAAGGTACCCGTCACAACGTCGGCTATAGATTTGGCTTCTTCAGCCGTAATCAAGAAAGTTCTCGCCTTAGCTTTTCCTCCATCACCCTTTTTCCCCGAACCTTGAGCAACCGAGGATTGACTTGTACCATCCTTCTTTAGTTCCGGACATTCGCTCTTTTTGTGGCCCGGTTTGTAACAGTTGTAGCACACACTTAACGGGCTTGTGCATTGAGATGTCGAATGACCCGACTTTCCACACTTGAAGCAATTTTTAGATCCGTATCTACAAACTCCCCCATGCTTCTTTTTACAAATCTTGCAATGTTTGGAGTCTTTGTCGTTCCCAAACTTGTTTGATGAAGATGAAATCTTGGCTTTCTTAGACGAACCCGTCTCCGTTTCAGCCGCACGCTTCTCCCCACGATCAACTTGTCTTTTCAATTCCGCTTCTCGATCCCTAGCACAATCGATAAGCTCCGCTAGAGTTTCACATTTGGACGGTGTAAGAAACTCTCGATACTTGGCACTCAACATGCCATAGTAGTGGTTAATCCACATTCTTTCATCCTGGAGCAACTGTGGGCAAAACTTGGCTTTGTCGTAGAAGATGGCCGTGATGGTATCAATACTTTCATCTTTTTGTCGTAACTGTAAGAATTCTTCTGCTATTCTGTTGATAGCGGCTTGTGGGCAAAACCGCTTTGTGAACAACTTCTTAAATTCTTCCCAAGTCATACTTTTGATACCTTCCCGCCCCTTCTCATCTCGTTGCAATTCCCACCAGTCTTTAGCTCGTTCCCGGAGTTGGCTTGCAGCAAACCTCACTTCATCAGATTCTTCACAGTGTGAGGTTTCAAAGGCACTTTCCATATCTTTGATCCACCTTTGACTAAGTAGTGGATCGACCTCACCCTTGAACGTTGTAGGGTTGCATGCAACGAACTCCTTATAGGTCACTTTCTTTGTTGGCCTTTCAGTTTCTTTGTCAGCCTTCAGAGCCACAAACTCTTGTTGAATGAGATCCCGTAGATCTCTGCGTACATCCTCGATGTATCCCGGCAATAAAGCCTCAAAAGCCTTGCCAACTTCTTCCTTGACCATTTCCCGTGTTGCATCATCGGGATGGGTCTCGTGATTCTCTATATTGATCACGTGATCGTCACCAGCCATGACCTAAGACTGTGACAATTTACCTTTGCGTTAGTACCATGTACGTAATCTATAGCATATACACCGATGCTTATGATTCTACTATCACTAGGGCCTAACCCTATTCACACAATACCCATTTCCATCCTTAAGTTTAAAACAACATCCCTAAGAATCCATTCGCGTGCCTTTGATTGTTGTTAGACTGGCCAGGCCTAGCAACAAGCTCACCACACGGATGCCTTCTTAGTTCCATTATTCCAAACTTAAGTCAAGAAGCTAGGTTCAATCAATTCATATGATTTATATCATACATATATCATACATATATCATACATGTGTCAAGCTTGTTACGTTTATAAACGGCACACTAACCTTGTACCTTTAGGCTTAGTGATCGGCTTCTTGGATCGAACGTTTGCATTTCTCATATCTAGAGCTCAAAAGTTTGAGTCCAAGTGTTCGCGACGCACTTGAATCTCTCAAACCGTTGGCTCTGATACCAACTTGTAACACCCGGACCTCCAAAGAGTCCGTTTAAGTTAATTAAACATACGGAAATTGGTCCCAGAAAATTTCATTAACATTTAGCTTCCAAAATATGTGTTTCGTGTCAACCGACACTCAAGAATGAAGTTTAACAAACCATTTACATAAACACATAATAAGAAGTTTCAAAATAATGTTAACGCGTTAATTTCTACAAAAGAATCGCGTATGCAAGTCCCGTTCGATCCGTGTACGCCCTATTGATCACTTTAGCCTTCCGGTCCCGTAACACCTGAAAACACACGTTTAGACATCCATTAGTTCATAGGAACTAAGTAAGTACATTCTAACATTCATTTCGGGTCTTTACGGGGGTTAAAACGGACTCAAAACGCATTTAAACGATAATCAACAAAAACTGGGAACTGGGCCCTACCGTAACTTACGGTGGGTACCGTAAGTTACGGTAGCCTCAGTTTTGCTACGGTGGTAACTTTCTGGCTTACGGTAGCCCATTTCGCCCAGGGGCCTACCGTAACTTACGGTACCACCGTAAGCTACGGTGGCACCTGCAGCCAAACCAATATTTTTGACCCGTTAAAGGTCGTTTCGCGTTCCCGAGCCACCCCTTTCGATCCCGATTGTTTCAAACACCTAGAAATAACATATTTAATCATATATGTGATTCCCACGGAGTTTCAACGAGTCTAACCCGACTCTTGGCAATATACCAAAAATTTTTTAATTGTTTGGTATTTAATTCCTTAATTAATCCAATTATGGTTCATTTATTCTTTAGAGCTACCGACCGTCCCGACAACCATGAAACCGGTCTATTATAACATATTACATATGTTTGGTGAGTTCTTAGACCCAACCCATCCCATTTGCTTATCATAATGCAAAATTTTCCTTTTCATACCGGATTTGCCCCTTATAGGGTCAAATCCCATTTTATTGAGTGGTTTGCCATTCTTTCACGAACGACCGCTCTCCTTGGCGTTACCCAACGTCCACACACGTTGCAGATCGTAGGGATAACCCTTTACCCTAGTGTTCACACACGATGTGAATCACTTTAATCTGGGTTTGTCCTTTCTTCCCATTTTCATGGGACGGTCACACACGTTGTGACTCGTTCTGTTCCACAACCATGTGGTATAACACTAGAGTGTTATTTTCCTTTATGTTCACGCACGTCGTGAATCATTTGTCATAGAAGCTCACATACGGTGCAAGTCAACTATTATCCTTTTTAAACGTGGTTTTCATTTTGTTTGAGTTTATGAGCACATGGTCACACACATTGTGACTCATGCCGTTATTTTCCTTTATGTTCACGCACGTCGTGAATCATTTGTCATAGAAGCTCACATACGGTGCAAGTCAACTATTTATCCTTTTTAAACGTGGTTTTCATTTTGTTTGAGCTTATGAGCACATGGTCACACACATTGTGACTCATGCCGTTATTTTCCTTTATGTTCACGCACGTCGTGAATCATTTGTCATAGAAGCTCACATACGGTGCAAGTCAACTATTTATCCTTTTTAAACGTGGTTTTCATTTTGTTTGAGCTTATGAGCACATGGTCACACACATTGTGACTCATGCCTTTGCTTTGTTATGCTCAATTTAAAGAATGTCTTACCTTGAGTCCGGAAGGTTTAAGTGGTCAATCAAACGTGTTCCTTGCCGGTTCCCTTGGATCCGCTTGCCACACCACTTCCTATTACCATTTTAAGGAACCATTTAACACATAACATTCATTTAATCACACATATGGTCTATTTGACCATTTATCACATTTAACCTACAATCTAGGCTTTCACATTGCACATTTCTTGCAATTAAGTGATTCATTCATGTTTTTCATCTCATTTAGGCATTTCATCAAACACCTTATGTGCATAACTTAACACATTGGTTATTTACTAGCTTTTAAACATCCTCAAGCTAGTTTTACACCTAAATCACATATCACACATGTGATTCATCAATTTCAACCAAATGTTATGCACCTAATCACATTTCTACAAGAATGAACATGGATTCTACAACTAGCAACTAGTTTACATGAGAAATCCTTAGTTTAACCTTCTAGTAACTAAACCCATTTCCATGGTTCATGTAAACCTTCAATTAAGGAGAAATTACACATCTAGTTACTATAATACACACATACACATGATCATCTAGCACTATAACACTAGGATTTCATGTTTAAACCACCAATTTCTACACCCATCATGTGGGTGACGATTTTACACCTCAAGAACATCAAATAACACTTACTTGTAGCTCTTGATGAGATGAAGAATGATTTCTAGGGCTCAATTTCGGATCTTGCACTTGAATCACCAACAATTTGAGCATGAGATGACCAAAACCCTTTTTCTCTTCTCCTCTTGAGTGAAGAACGGGAATGAGCAAAGAATGCTCACCAAATGTATGGCAAGCCATACATATTCATGTGTGGGTTTCATCAATTGGCAAGATCCACCCCTCTAGTATCATTTTTCATTTTTCCACCACTTAACTAACTAGCAATTTTCTAGTTAAGTCTTAAATATTTACTATATTTAACACATGATACATTAATTGTGTTTTAATTACATAATACGAAATTCGGGTCGTTACAGTTACGATCATAAAAACAATGCTTAACAAGTTAAACAAATCTAACACGAATTGAAAACAAGGTTAAATTATTTAATAAACTATTTAGTCCAATTTATTATAGCTTTAGAAATAATAAAGTTTCAAGTGACTTTAAATCATCCACAAAGCAAATGTCCAAATATGTTTCATGAAGTTTAGGTTTCAAGAAACAAGTACTACATGTTGAATCTATCGGAACATCATTCACAAAGACAAATATCAAGTATAAAATTTAACCAATACAAAATGAAAATAAGCTAGTAGAAAAAAGCAAAGAAATTAGAATTACTGAAGATTTCCATTCAATAGAGATATCTTAATACATATTTCAAGCCACTTAGATGAATCCCTTTTTCACTCAGGGTACAATAGCCTAAGCATCTGTCAAGGATTATCAAACACCCAAAACTATATCTTAAACAAGAGTGCGCAGAGACAAGAAGGGTAGAAATTCTTTAGAGTTTGTGTGTTTTTTTGAAACATATAACTTCCAGTACAATGAACAAAGCACATAAGCCTTGTATATATACTTGGAAGTAGTGAAAGAATCAATATAGAAATTAAAGTTATTCAATTGATGGATTAACATTCGAGGACCGGAAGAGATATATTGTTAGTTTGACGAGCTGAACTAGCATAAACCCTTTCTAGTTTCGTCCTTCCGCGAACGTGGGACAAAATTAATTTTCATTATTCTATATGTTTCTACCACACAACTTCAAGAGTTGATATTGGACTCATTTTAGTTTCATTTTTAACATGGTTTGTTTTGTTGTGATCCTCTCAAATATTTTCTTGATTTGGTACGGATTTTGCTATGAATTTTGCTACGATTTGGATAGTTATTATTAATTACATTTTGGATTTTTGATTTTGTAATGGATTTTACTATGGAATCCATGAAGAAGTTTTTTTTATCATTATTTAAATAAATATGTTTTTACTTTTGCCACGGATCTTCCTACAGATTTTATTAATTTTTTTTAAATGTATTTCTTATTCTTGCTACGGATTTCGCTAGACTATTATTTTTTAAAAAAACTTCATAAAATAGTAACAAAGTTTTATAAGTGTTCTAATCAGGTCACTCAAGTTTCAAACTGTTTCAATTATGTCATTTTATCTTGAGGTGATGTTCTAATCCTATGTAATTAACCTGATTAGCAGGTAATTATTTATTTTTCAAGTTTTATAATTGTTCCACCAATGCCACCCACCACCAGTCAGTGGCGGAGCTTGAACATTATCGTAGGGGGGCGGGGGCGAAATTAATATTTTTTAGGGGGGGCGAACTCGATATTTATATAAAAATTTACACTACCAGGTCAAAAATTTACATTACCGGACTAAAATTTAACACTACCGATGAAAAAAAGAGGGGGGCGGCGCCCCCCCCCTCCCGACCTCCACTAAGCTTCGCCTTTGCCACCAGTGTCGTCCAACCACCATTGTCGTCCCACCACCATCGCGGCCCACCACCAGTGTCGTCCCACCACCATCGCCGTCTGCCACCACCGTCGTCCCACCACCACCTTCGTCCCCTACCATCGCCGCCCACCACTACCTTCGTCCCCCACCATTGCCGTCCCCCACCATCGCCGTCCCCCACCACTGCCGCCCACCACCACCGCCGCCCACCACCACCTCCGCCCCCCACCACCGCCGCCCCCCACTACCGCCGCCCCACCACCTCCGCCCCCACCAACGCCGCCCCCACCAACGCCGCCCCCACCACCGTTGCCCCCACCACCGCTACAGTATATGTGTAGGTAAATCGTAGGAAAACAAATTCATAGTAAATCCGTAGCTATTCCTTAACAAATTTGCTACAGGTATTTTTCGTAGCAAAAAATTCGTAAGAAATACCTGTTCACTACAGTAAGATGAAATGAACATAATAGATGTATTATTTCAACTCAATTATTCAAAAATAAATAATCACATGGCTTTAAAATAAGATATTATTTATTTCTTTTCATTTTTTTCATAAATTTAAGACATTACTATTCAAAATGCCAGAAAGAATGTTCACTACAGTAAGATGAAATGAACCTTTTATTCAAAAATATGAATTGAATTAAAAATAAAATTTATATTTAGTGATAATTGTATTGTTGCACGACCAACGCACATGAAAAAGGTATAGGTGTGGGGAAGTGTCATTCTCAAAAAGGATTGTTAGAAACAAGATAAGTTGCCTAGGAAGAAGGGTTGTATGGCACACCCCAATCCCTCCATGTTACCATTTCCCCACCCTAACATCACATCCACATCTTTCATTTTATCTTCTCTCCAACTTAAACGTTTTATTTAATATATGCAATTTGTTTTAGTTAGTAATAACTAATTTTAATAAAAAATAAATAACATAACAAACAAAGTTACTAGTTTCTAAAAATATATAAAATCCGAAAAATCACTTCATAATCAAAATAACTGAAAGATCGAAATAACCAAACCGCTAAGAAACTGATGGTTAGATTATGTGCTTGATAATCAATTATGTAGTTCGGTTCTATCATATGTGTATAAAAAATTGAATTAACTAAACATAATCAGTTTTAAAACCAAACATAATAACTTTTACTTTCCAAAAATTTTTGTTTTAATTTAAGGACAAATAACATAAAAATTCAATATATTTTAGTTTTTTCTCTCAAAAATCATTGTGTAATTCTCTTTTTTCACATCAAAACCCCAAAACAACTATCACTACTAGAAAAACTGCAATAGATGACGCGCATTGCGCATCATCCGACGCATTGCGCATCATCTTTGGGGTCAGATGACGCGCAAATGCGTGTCAAGGAAAGGGTAGTCATAAATGATAGATGACAAGCATCCGCACGCCATCTGTTTATGACGCGCAAAAGATGACGCGCATTTTATGACGTGCAAAAGATGACGGGCAATGCGCTTCAAGGAAGGGGTTGTCATAAATGACTAGATGACGCACATGCGCGTGTCATCTATGAAATTTTTATGACGTGCAATAGATGACGCGCAATGCACGTCATAAAATTAGTTGCATTTTTTAATTTTTTTTATTTTTAATAAATTTACCTGTTGTTTTCTAAAACAAATTGTCGAATAACACTAAAAGCGAAATTCATTAAATACCAACAAAGTTTACAAAAGTTGTTAATTAACAACTACAAAGCATAAAACAAGTCCAAATTCAATTAGTACCAATACTAATACCAGTCCAATACCAATACTAACACAAGTCCAAATATATTATTTCAGGCCTACATATAAATGAAATTCGATACGTAGCGCGCCCAGTTTTCACGAACTTCATCCAAATCACCATCAGTGTATTCATCTTTACCTTCTCCAACCTAAGACAAAACCAATTTCATCAAATTATACTTGTTAATAACAACCAAAACCGCTTCCACCAACCTGACCAGTTTAAGATAAACAATCTCAAACACTTGACTAGTTTATTAGATCAATGTATATAGATAGTCATACATGTGTATGTATACATAACCAGCCATACTTCTACTTACTAACTATGATAGTTTACTTATAAAAACGTGGACTGCCAAAAATCATAGTGTTCCAACCTCTTTTACAAAACTTACCAAAGACTAACACAGTAGGCAGTCACCTATTTTTAATAAGAACTAGGAGCAGTGAAGACCTGACTCCTAAAAAAGTAACGAAAGAATCACCAATTCTATAAACATAATACAGAATTTCTCACTAAAAGCAAAAAGAATCTATGATTAGCAAAACCATTGATACTTGTAATAGATGCATAAACTAAAATATTAAAGATGGTGAACCATGAACCTGGAAAGAATTAGTGTCTGAGCTTTGACGGCATGTAGGCTTGAATTGGTGTATGACCAGTAGTTAGATACTTGTATGTCCCAAAACTACACATCTTTATGCACATGTAGTCATAACTATATTTGCATTCTTAGGATTACTCCAAACAGAAGCATTAATATTCTAGCATTTACATGTAAATTGAAGTTACATTTATGACTAATTACCATTAAAACAAAACCCTATAATGACAAAACCACCATTTACTTTAAAGCATTTACCACATCTAGAGCTGTAGAAATGACAAAAAATGACCCTGAATCTACTCAAAAAAATTGATATAATAATATCAGAAAAAACACTTAGTTTCTTCAACTAAATATGTGTGCCTTAATGAACAAAGAATATCAGAAAAAACACTTAGTTTCTTCAACTAAATATGTGTGCCTTAATGAACAAAGAAAAAAAAAGAGTATCTGTTGGAAAAAAGAAACTAACCAGCGCCTCAAACTTATTTTTAACTATTACAAATGGTAATCTTGTTTCATCAGCTACTGCTGCAGCAATCTTCACATCAAATCTATATAGCAATCATCTCAACATATGAAATGGAAGAAAAAAGTATTGAAAGATATAATAATTTAAAAATAAAAATGAGTACCCTTTCTTTGTGTTTAATCCTGTTCCTACAGCAGTACCACCTTGAGCAAGCTGAAAACATGAAAACCTATGTCGGTCAGGATTCACATTTCACCCAATTAATGTCAATCAAGATTCACACAAAAAATATACAGAGATCAGAGATGTAAGATTCACATGTATATGTTAACATAAAAGAAATGATTGACAACCTGATACAAGCGAGGGAGAGTGCATAAGATCCGATCTATTCCATACTTCACCTGTAGCAACAAAACAAAAATATGTGATTTAATCCTTCCAAAATGAAAGTATTAGCCATATGACTTAAAAGAGTGAGTCGGAAAAGCATACTTGTGTGGTATAGCCACTGAACTCATCCACAATCAACCCTAAACCCTAATATAGAACACATCCACAATCAATCACAATTTAGCAATCAAAATAAAAAAACAATGTACCTACGGAGGCTGCTCGAAGGTTCTGTAGGGAGGGGGTGGCCGCGAGTGGCTCGAAGGTTGTGAAGGTTCTGCGATCGAAGGGGCTGGTCGAAGGGGCTGGTCGAAGGGCTGGTCGAAGGGCTGGTCAAAAGGGTCGACTATGCGACGAGGGGGTGGCCGCGAGTGGCCCAATTGTGCGACGAGGTGGGTCGATTGTGCGACGGGAGGAGGCCGGTGGGTTGATTGTGCGACGGGGGTGGCCGGTAGTCGATCGATTGGCCGGTGGGTTGATTGTGCAAAGGGAGCCGGCCGGTGGGGATGAAAGGGGATTTTGAGAGATACCGGGTTTAAGAGACTACAAAAAGGGGAAATTGAAGTTAAAAAAATTAAAATATGACAAACCAAGATGATATGCATAAATGCGTGTCATCCTTTCTAAAAATAGTTTAAAACACGATATATATTTATGATACGCGTAAATGCGCGTCATCTTTTTTCGCGCATCATCTTTTGCGCGTCATCTATTAACAGTTTTCTAGTAGTGTATTTACACATTAAAGCCCTTTACTTGTTAAATTGAAGCAAATTCTTTTGTCTTAAATGATTCGAACTCGAGCTCGAGCTCCCATAAGTTAAACGAGCCGGAAAAAATACATGTAAACAAAATTATCGGTGCAAAAGTTGTTTTCATTTCTTTTTTAATTTTGTTCAAATATAACAAGTGAAGTACTTTAATATTTAATTAATTGTTGAGCCATTTATATTTGAAATAACATAAAATATGCTGGGTTTGCAAAAATAGTTAAAGGTCTTTTCTAAAACAAAACAAAAAATATGTTGATTTTTTATATATAAAAAATTATACAATGAGTTTAAATAAGAAAAAAACTAAAAGTATGTCTTTTTAAAGATATTTGCCATTTATTTTATAATAACAACATATTACTTTTTACATAGTATACATTAGGGTGGTGGGGACGCCCATACCGTAACCCCACGGAGGTGTGCGGCGTCGTGCGACAACACTACCACCCGGTCTCCCACTCCGTACCGTTTGGCCGTTTTATGGCTAATCATGTCGGGACATCGCGGATGTTTTCTCCCCATTTTGATGCTTGCGTTTTTTCCTCACACCGGCTTCCACCATGGTGTGCGCACCCCCATTACATAACATGGTATGGTGTGACGTGATGTGGTATGACGTGATAAATTACGATTGGTTGGTATGTAATGTAGTGATGTGAGCGCCCCACCATCTTTATAAATTAGAAATTTTTTTTGCATATTTTCGTGAAATACGCATTAATTTTTATTTTACATTCTATACTTGCGTAAAAAAAGAGACAACATATTATATTCCAGCACAATTTGATGATTTTGATCCCTTTATTTTATCCTCTCCCACCACCCCCCTCAACCTCACACAGGTTTCAGTATAAATACAACCATCTCATCAATGGCAGACCCTTACTTCAACACACACATCATCTTATCAACACCTTCTACAATTCATCAATCATGTGCTCTTCAACCTCCAAACTACTTCAATCCAATGACGCCGCTGCTCAGGCCACCACCACCGTCACCGTCGCCGACATCAACGGCCGGCCGGTGCTGCAGCCGGCGACACCCAACCGGAACCCACCACTCCTCGAACGACGTTCACTCAAGAAAACCCTCTCACTCCCAAAATCAATCACCATGACCCCATCAGCCACCACCAATACGAAATCGAACCAACCCCCGATCTCCCCCAAGCTCAAATCACCACGGCAGCCGGCGGTCAAACGCTGCGGCAACAACAACGCCGCCGATATGAGTTCTAGCTCCGACAAGCTTGTGCTACCGCTACCCACCAAATGCACCACACCCAGATCCGTGATTCCGTTGAAGAAATCGAAGAAGTGTGCGATTGGGGGTGATCATGATCATCAATTGCGTAATTCTGTGGATGCAGCGGCTAGTACGAGCTCTAGTTTGGTAGTGGTGAAGTACTCGTCGGCGGAGATTGTGGATTCTCCGGGGAGTATCGCGGCGGCGAGGAGGGAACAGGTGGCGGTGATGCAGGTTCAGAGGAAGATGAGGATCGCTCATTATGGGAGATCTAAATCTGCAAAGTATGATAGCTGCAGCAAGCTAACGTCATACAATGTTGATGCGAATTCTCTAGCTCCCACCGTTGTTAGAGAAGAGAAACGATGCAGTTTCATCACCCCCAATTCAGGTGAAATTCTTTCAAATCTGTATATCAATTTACACCATGATTATTGGTTTATGATTTTGTACTGAAATCAGTCGATTGATTTCATTTGCAGACCCGATATATGTTGCTTACCATGATGACGAATGGGGGGTTCCTGCTCATGACGATAAGTAAGCATAAAAAACTTGTGATTCTTATGGTTTTCGATTGTGAATCGGTTGTTTATTTATGAATTTGGTTGTGGGTGTGAAGGATGTTGTTCGAATTATTGGTGCTAACTGGTGCTCAAGTTGGATCAGATTGGACTTCAGTTCTCAAGAAAAGACAACAATTTAGGTGAATATTGGACTTTGAAAATTGTTTGATTTGTAAATAAAATTTGACAAGTAATTAATCATTTACTTGTGATGATTCACAGAGAAGCCTTTTCGGGATTTGATGCAGAAATTGTGTCAAAGTATTCGGAGAAGAAGATAACATCAATCAGTAGTGAACATGGCCTTGAAGTTAGTCTTGTCCGAGGTGTCGTTGACAACTCTAAATCTATCATTGAGGTACCGTAATAATTAATTATATAGTTAGTTAATTAATAATAACTACCTTCCATTTTTAAATTAGCAATAATTAGGAGGTATTTTGACGCAATCTATAATTACTTTAATCCAATGACAGGTTAGGAAGACATTCGGGTCATTTGACAACTACATATGGGGATTCGTGAACCATAAACCAATCACGACCCAGTACAAGTCAAGTCACAAGATGCCAGTAAAAACATCAAAAGCCGAAGCCATAAGCAAAGACATGGTGAGAAGAGGATTCCGACAAGTGGGTCCGACAGTCATC
Source organism: Flaveria linearis (assembly GCA_024085815.1). Classification (NCBI taxonomy): domain Eukaryota; kingdom Viridiplantae; phylum Streptophyta; class Magnoliopsida; order Asterales; family Asteraceae; genus Flaveria; species Flaveria linearis. The sequence goes on from JABSNV010000862.1 coordinate 60,534, forward strand.
CACTCTTTCATGCAAGCGGCGGGCCTCACAAACGATCACCTCACCACTTGCCCACGCCACCTCCAATGTGCCGCGGCCATAGCATCCTCAGCATCATCAAACCCTTTAATTTCCGTCAACTAAACCCCTCGTTTTTAGCTAGTATCTTATCAATTAACATGTTTATTTGATATCTAACATGACACAACACTTTGTTTTTGTTTCCGGTTTGTGGTTTGTATTATTCTGATGATGTTGATTCGTGTTATGGCTTTTATATTTTTCTAGTGCATTTGGTTAACTAACCCAAAAGGGGTAAATTAAGCTGTATTCATAAGTGTGGTTTGATGGTTGTAAAAGTATTGAATTTGAATTTGAATTTGAATTTGAATTTGAATTTGAATTTGAATTTGAATTTGAATTTGAATTTGAATTGATTTGATTTTGATTTTGATTTTGATTTTGATTTGATTTTGATTTTGATTTTGATTTTGATTTTGATTTTGATTTGATTTTGATTTTGATTTTGATTTTGATTTGATTTTGATTTTGATTTTGATTTTGATTTTGAGATGAAATAAAAGAGAGATGTGACAAAGCGTGTGGGAGAATGGAATCTAAGGCATGTGCTAGGTGACCACTTGTCTGCCATGTTTTTTTGAAAGGTGAGGATCAAGAACTCGCGTATGTCGGGAGATGTGGACTATGTTGTTCAAATCGGGTACCACGCCACAGAGCCCCCACGCCGACCAACCGAACAACCCCTTGATGAGAAACCTCTATTACCCAGGTAAATCCGGAGAGGAAAACTCACCCGAAAGACTTGAACCCGGGTTTCCCCTGGTCTCATCCTCCGTGGCCACCACTGGGGTAGCCAGTGATGGTTACTTGTCTGCCATGTTGCTTTAGTTATCCATGGCAGCCTAGCAAAGCAACCACTTGGACCACCAAAAGTCAAAATTAGGCCAAACCATTCCATAATTGACTTGTTCTTGGTTACATGTTTTTTAACTTTTGTTTATGAGTTTGTTCACGACAAATGATAGGGTGCACGTGGCGATGGTTTCTCTGCTGCACATTTTTTAGTTATAAGGTAATAAAAATATTAAAAAGATTACTGTTTACAGCAATTACATTTATGTTATATAGATATAATTTGTTAACTAGAAGCTTACAATCATTCTATCCGCGCATTTATCCCTGGATGGGTTTTGGATTCCCACAACTTTGTTGGGGGTATCTTATCTGATAGGAGTTTCTTTTTTAGGGCTTTAGATGATAAAAAAAAAAAAAAAGTACAGATAAATGGTTCTAAAAACCTTAGGTTTTTGTGTTAACCATTTAACACAATCCTTACCCTTGATTATGTAATATGTTTTTTGATCTCATGGCATAGAATTAGTTATTAAATTATTTATTACTACTGTCAATATATAACTGACGATAGAAGGGCACTTTAGACATTTTGCCATTCCCATTATATGCTACTGCAGCACGTCAATGCTCTTCATCACCTCTGTTGTCAAAAGTAATCGCAGCATACAACACTTTTTCTGCCATCATAGATATCATTTTTTCAAGTTGAATTTCATATTGATATTTGACTTTCCATATTTCTGTGATATAACGATTTCTAGGTTTCTTTGAATCTAATTTTCTTCCACAATTAATGAGTGGTGCTTTGAAACTTACTTTCTTCTTCCTTACATCTTTGTAAGATTTCTATACCATTAGCCAAATATATAATGTTAGTCCATAAACAAAATGAATAGTAATTCTTAGAACCCTCGCCCCCAAACACGTGTCTATCTCCTGTTGGACCTACGATTAATAACTTTGTTCTTCTTCTTTATTGTTTATTTACAACTAGCTAGTGTATGCTTCGGTTTCTTCACTGGTGGTGGCAACACGACATCCTTTAAAAATGTTCTCTTTTCTTTTACTTTTTAAAGCTTGTATCTCCCTCGATCAGTCTCTTTGATGGTTATGCCACCGCCTTATTTCATCTAATCTATTATAAAGTTTCTATCATCTTTACATCTCACTTGTACCACCATCTCATTTCATCTTCTCTATGAAGTCTCCCTCAAGGTTTTGCAGATAATGTGTGGTGGCCTCCGGTTACGCCTCCTCCAATCAACAAAGGAAGGCGTTGACGGGGACTAGTTGATATCTCCATTAAGGCATTCCTTGGATCAACTAAGAAAGACGTTGAATGGTTCCACAACTCGTCGGTTTGGACACTCACTGGCTTCCTAGCTCCGCAGCCTCTAGCGATGTCTATAGTTCAGTATGGTATTTTTTTTAGTTAACTTGCACAAAAACAAGGGCAGGGCATATGTGGATGGCAAGTGGTCCTTTGCGGACCTAATGCAATGCCCCTTTGATGTTTCATTAGCCTTTACTTTTTGATTTTATGTTTTAGTTTTATTTTCAGTGATGATATTATTTCATTAAAATTGGTTCGTGTAACTTGGTTTATGTTTGTTGTTGTCTTAAAGCTAGGTGATAGGTTTAGGTTCATTCGAGAAACTAGTGCTTTTCTTTCTATTTTAGTGTTCTATAACTATAAATATCTACTCATTGGAGTCGAGATGTGAATTCGTATAAAAGTGTTTACGTATTTTGATATTGGACCTTGGTTCGATCATCTGGGTTTTAGCATAGTAGTTCGTTATTATTAATCAAATGCTACCTTCTTGCACCGTCAAGGGCTCTGATGATGAGGCTTAACTCATCATAATTTAGGAACTAGTTCGCTGATGATGATGTATCAAAATTCAACAAATGGCTGCCTGGCTTTATTTTATGCTTTCAACAACCTTCAGTTGATGTGTAAGTTGTTGAACTAGCCTTTTGTTGAATGCAATAGACAGTTGAATTTTAGGGTTGTAGTTTCTATCTATGTTGATAAAACTGCATTATTGTACAAGGTTTTGATGAAATCAAATCTATTAACGATTGCAGGACCGGTGCAGGGGAGCAATGCAACAGTTTCACAAGGTTAGAAAGACTTGAACACTTAACAGATCAAATAGAGAACCCGCTAAATGAAATAAAGAACAAATGTAAAGAACACAAGCAGAATACAAGTATATGATTTTCAAGAATGATATATATTGCTCTTAAGTATTTTACAAATGTTACAAGGCTTAGTCCTAAGAACTGGTGCCTAAGATACTTTATACAACATCCTACAGCCGACCATACTTTGAAGGTCAGCTAGAAACTAATCTAGACAACAAGATCAATGTAAAATTAAAAGGTAGATTGCCTTTTGGCTAGTGACTATGACATGCCATAGCTAATATCCTTATATATTACAAAAAAGCTTAATGTACAAAGTAGAAAGTTAAGGACTCTATGACCTTAATAAATAGTTGACAAAAGTATAAAGATATCACCAACTTGTATAAGTTGGTGAGTATTCAGAGATGGTAGCAGAAAATTATTCAGCTTTTATCAAAACCATGTCAGAAAAAACATGTTTTCTCTGTCTTCGAAAGAAACCAGTCTCTTGACTTTGGAAGACTTTGTCTTGAAACTTCAGAAGACTTCATCTTTAGCTTCAGAAGATTTGACCCTTAGTGAATTTCTCTGTGTTTTGTCAAATCTTCTGAAGTAACTTCTTTTGTACTTCAGTATGCATGCCGAGAGCTCTTTGGTTGCATCAGTCTCTAAGTAACTCTTACAAACTCTCCCTAGGCTGATGCTACCAATACTAGAAAATAAATTTGAGTCTTGATCTTTATCTATTGACAATCTTCATCCATACCAATACCATTCCCTTCTTCATTAGTTGGTCTGGATTTCTCAAACTCTTAACGTATCTTCTCATGTCAAAAAGATCATGTAGAGGAAGGTCAAGCATGTTTTGACAAAAGTATACATCTTAACCCCTTTGATCTCTAGTGACATACCATCTATCTGGGTTTGTAGCAAAAGCCCAAGACAAGATGAGTCTCTCAGCAGCAAGAGGCTCTACTTAAAGTGGAGTTAGTTAAGAGGCCTCTTCTTGGTCACCCTTAAGATGTTCTGACCTATCCTGAGGTGCGGAGGTGGATGCCTTGGACTTCTTCTTCTTCTTCTTCTTCTTCTTGTCCCTTCTTATGGCCATCCTTTTTCTCTTTCTATACTTTAACTGAGAAGGTTGGTCTTGAGTATCAGATGTTCCTTTTTTATCCTTCTCAGTTGGGTCACTTTCCTTCATAGGTTTAGAAGGAGAAGGTTCAAGACCTTGATATAGGTCAGAAGATAAAGCTGGCTGAGATGCAGCACTAGGTCCAGGTTATGTTGTCTCTTACCTTGGCCTCAGCTTAAGTTGCGTGGAGAATGCAAGTCTATCAGCTCACCCTTCTTAATCTTTTGCTTGGTCACTCTAATATGCTCATCCATTGTGGATAGAGACATTGGACCAAGTTTCTTTCTAAAGAACCCATACAACTTCAAGCTCACCATCTTTAGTCTGTCAGCAGACTTCTTTTGATTTGCTCGGATGGTGGCTCTTGACTTAACAACCTCTTCCCTCATCTTCCTCTTAGCAACTTTATTTTCTTTTTACACTTCTTGCTCAAGCTGCTTGAGGTATTCAAACTCAAATGTATTTATATGATAAGGGAAGTAGGTCTCTTGCCTGATAGAGACATGTAGCACTCAAGTAAGTTATCATGTTTTGTCTATCTTGTTCCCCACCTACTTGAGTTTCTCGTTCATATGTCACAACCTCTACTTCAGGGTTTTCTTGAATTGGAGAGAGGAAATGGGCTTTGTAAATTCTTTTCCTTTTCTTTTCTTATTTAATCTTAAGGACCAATTCTTCAACCTCAACCTCCTTCCTCTCTTTTGAGACTTTAGTGTCAGCCAGCTCATTTAGCTCATCCAAGGGAAGACAGATGATTTCATCAATGTTGTAGTTCCTAGACCCTAAATAGTTCAATCTGGCTACCCTTAACTCATCCTTTTGAGTGTTTGGCCTAGGGGTAGCCCTAATTTAAGCATGCATGAAGCTGGGGGTCTCACTTGTTCTCTCTCCCCTTGCCTTCCTCTTCCTCTCCCTTTTTTCCTACTCAATCTCCTCAGAAGCCATGATCCTCTTCCCTTTTTCAGTCACTAGCCTGTGTGACTCAGGGTGGAGAAAGCTTTGGCCTTCATCACTTGATGCAGCACTTGAGCTCTTGCTAGGGAGAGCTTAAGTGACTACTGGGCATTCAACTAAGGTTTCCCCTTCAAAGCTAATCTTAGGGTCTCCCTCAATATCCAGTTGACCAATAGTTTTGCCTGCTAGCCTTAATCTATATAGCTCGGATCTTATCTTGAACTCTTCAAGCACCCTTAGTAGAATTATCTAAGCCAATCTTTCAGCTTTCCTATTGATACTTGGGTTGGCAAATAGCAAGTCAACTAGAGGAAAGCTCTTATAGTATCTTAGGGTTTGAAAATTGAAGACTTCTTGTTGCCCCTGAGATCTAGAGAGTACCAGGGCTATTTTATCAACATCATACCTCCATCCTACTATTGGGTTATCATCAAGGTAGGATGGGGTAGACATAGCCCTTGGGATTCAATCCTCAAATGAGCTTTGAATCAACACATCCATATTGATACGGTCCTAAGGAGGTTGTTAAGCATGAACAACTGCAAGTGAGGATGGTGAGGCCTCAGTGTCCATACTCTGAGCAGAACTCCCAGGCTCTGTGATTATAGGTAAGACTTTCTCCCTATTTTTAGTAGCATCACTCACTTGCACGGGTGACCTATGGGTTAGGTCCACCACATCCACAGGTTCTTGTGGACCTGGTTGAGTTTGCTTGGCGATTCTCTCCACTAACTTTCCCTTGAGATCAGTTATATCAAGTTTCTAATCAATAACCTACCTTTGTAAGGTAGCCACCTAAGATTGCAGGTGACTTACCTTTGAAACTAAATAAGCGCATATTTTAGACAGTTTTTGCACCTTAGTTGTAGTCTCGCCTCATCTTCATTTGAAGAATCATAGAGGGATGAGAGGACATAACCAAAGTCATCTCCCTTACTGTAAAGTCCCGTTTCCGAAAACCCCACGGTTGTTCATTCACAACGTCATTTATATTAAAACACATTATGATTCATTAAAATGATAAAACATTGCAACGGAATGATTCAACAAAAACCACTTCATGCATTAGTAATCACTTTTGCCAAATAGTACATTGTTGTTAAAGTTACAAAATAATTAGTTGCATTATAAGACAAAAGTATTATTTCTACATAAGATGGATTTTGTTAAATCATTCCGCTGCAATGTTTTATCATTTTAATGAATCATAATGTGTTTTAATATAAATGATGCTGTGAGTGACCAACTGTGGGGTTTCTGGGAACGGGGCCTTACAAGTTGGTATCAGAGCCAAAGTTTAAGAGAAATGGGTATATTATTTCAAAACCTAAACTTAAACCGAGAATGGGACCAAGTGGATGGATGCCAGCCCAAGTAGCAACATGCCATGAGGTAATTTTCTTAAAGTTAACCGGTATTATGTGTGTGTGTGTTATTTGAATTATGTGCTCTTAGTAGATTTAGATACTGATGTAGTCAGGATAGGAAATGCTTGGGGTATGATGAGTGAAGTAAGTGGCTAATCACAACTGGTCACTGTAATTAGGGGCTTATTATACTTGACATCATCTGAGCTATTACCTTGAATGATTGTATTGGTGTTTAAATCTTATAGTTTTTAGAGATGGCCGGTGGTATATCATCAAAGGCCTTACGAGGTGAAGTACGTGGTAGACGTGGTACTGGACCGCGTGTCACGAGGAACAGGGCTAGAGCTGCCAAAACGGCACCTGAAGAGCCCGAGATTCGTCACCAGGAAGGTGGTGATGAGAGTGCCAATCTGAGGGCCTCGGTAAAGGAGGATGTAGTTGAGGAGGTTCATCAAGTCATGCAGACGATTCTGCTGTCTGTGGTGACTAAAGTTATTAGAGCCGTAAGGGAGAAGGAGAAGGCTGCTGAGAGAGGGAATGACGAGAGAGGAGAAAGGGAGCAACCCGAGGCTGAGACGGTTGCCTCCAGTGATGATGATGAGGAGGAGGCTGTGCAGGAAGCTGCACGGGGCTATAACTACGGGGCATTCCGAAGATGTGGACCCCCAACTTTTGATGATAATAGTGACGCTACTGCTGCTCACTGATGGGTGAGAAAAATGGAGGTTATGTTGGATATCAGTGAGTGACGAGAGGACCAGAAGATGAAGTTTGCTACACACTCATTTGTGGATTCGGCTTTATGCTGGTGGGACAACATTGTCCAAACCGAGGGTAGCAGGGCGATTGGAAGGAAGAGGTGGACTGAACTGAAGAAGGTGGTAATCGAGGAGTTTTGTCCCCACTGGGAACTTGACAAGATCAAGAGAGAGTTCCTGCAGTTGGAGGCGGGAACCATGCCACACCAGCAGTATACGACCAAGTTTAAGGAGATGGAAAGGCTGGTGCGAGATCAGGTGAGGCTCGTGTCACGAAAGATCAAGAGATACATTTAGGGTCTGCTGGCGGATATTCACAGACACCTGATCGCCACCCGCCCAAGTATGTTCCGGTCGGTGGTTGATCTGGCTGGGAGAATGAACGAGAGGCGGTGGTCATGGTGGAGGTGAAGAAGAAATAGAAAAATGGGAATGGGAAGCAGTTCAACAGTGGTGTTGCTGTGGCTGGTGGTAAGAAGATGAGGGTTGATGATCGAAAGGCATTAACGGGGGGAGAGAAGGCATGCAGAAAGTGCAGGTCGGAGCATGCACGAGAATATAAGTGGGGATCAAATCTCTGCTTTAAATGTGGGTAGGATGGACATAGGGCGAAGGATTGTCGAGGGGTGAAGTGTTACAACTGCGGTGAAGATGGGAACCTGAGCAGGGACTACAGGAAGTCAAGGGTCGAGAGCTCCGGGGCAAGGAAGGAGGCTGGGAAGGAGAAAGATGGGTAGAGGGCTAAGGCTAGGGCATTAACTATGACCCATGAGGAAGCCAGAGTGGACCCTGATGTCATGTCATGTATGTTCCTAGTAAACCAAACTTGTGCCTCTATATTATTTGACTCTGGTTCTAGTAGGAGTTTCATTTCTACTATCTTCTGTACTAAGTTGTCTGCTAGGAGTATAAAGATTAATGAGCCCTTCGATGTAGAAACTACCATTGGTAAGTCTACCAGGATTTCGGACTTGTTAGAGGAGTGTGCGATAGAGTTAGAAGGTCAAAGGTTTCCTGCTAGATTGTTTGTAATGACCTTAGGTGGATTTGATGTAGTCCAAGGGATGGATTGGCTAGCGACCTACCAGGTAGGTATCATGTGCCAAAAGAAGATGATTTGATTAACCGCTCCTGAAGGGAGTTCGGTGACGATCTACGACGATCGAGTTACTACGGTTCCAAAGGTGATTTTGATGGTGGTGGCAGAGAAGTGCATGAAACGTGGATGTAGTGCCTACCTGGCTTACGTGAAGGACGTGGATGCGTCAATACCATGATTGTCTGACGTACCAGTTGTGTGTGACTTTCCAGACATATTCCCAGAAGATTTATTAGGTGTGCCACCTGATCGTGAGATCGAGTTCCAGATTTATCTGATACCGGGTGCCCAACCTGTTGCTAAGGCGTCTTATCGTCTAGCTCCCTCTGAGATGAAGGAGCTGATGACTCAGCTGCAAGGGTTGCTAGATAAGGGGTTCATTCGACCAAGTATCTCTCCCTAGGGGTGCTCCGGTCTTATTTTTAAAGAAGAAGGATGGTAGTATGAGGATGTACATTGATTACCGAACTAAACAAGTTGACGGTGAAGAATTGATATCCACTACCCAGAATTGATGATTTGTTTGATTAGCTCCAAGTTGCTAGATAGTTCTCGAGGATAGATCTTCGATCTGGCTATCATCAACTGAAGGTGAAGGAGCAAGATATCCCCAAAACAGTTTTTCGCACTCGTTATGGACACTACGAATTTCTCGTGATGTCTTTTGGTTTAATCAATGCACCAGCTGCCTTTATGGATTTGATGAATCAGGTGTCTCAACCGATGTTGGATAAATCAGTGATTGTGTTTATCGATGACATCCTGATTTATTCAAGGAGCGAGGAGGAACATGCCGGTCACATTCGCGAGGTGCTAGAAACGCTTAGAAGGGAGAAGTTGGGCCATGTAGTAAATTTTGAAGGAATCATGGTTGACCAAGCAAAGGTTGAGGCAGTAATACAATGGAAGTCTCCGAAGACCCCATCCGAGATCCGCAGTTTCTTGGGTTTGGCGGGTTATTATAGGAGATTCATCCAAGACTTCTCCAGGATTGCTTCTCCGTTGACCATGTTGACCCATAAAGACGTGAGGTTCGTATGGGGTCAAGAATAAGAGAATGCTTTTGAGAAGCTAAAGATGAAATTGACGCAAGCACCTGTCTTGACGATACCCGAAGGAAGCAAAGACTTGGTGATCTATTCGGATGCTTCTTACTCGGGATTGGGTTACGTGTTGATGCAACGAGGGAAGGTTATAGCCTATGCGTTCTGATAGTTGAAGATCCATGAGGTTAACTACCCTACTCATGACTTGGAACTAGCGGTTGTGGTCTTTGCATTGAAGATTTGGAGGCACTACTTGTACGGGACGAAGTGCACTATCTTCACCGACCACAAAAGCTTGAAGTACTTCTTCAAGCAGAAGGATTTGAACATGAGGCAGAGGAGATGGTTAGAACTGATCAAGGATTATGATTGTGAGATCCATTACCATCCGGCAAGGCCAACGTAGTGGCGGATGCCCTTAGCCGAAAGGAGAGACCCGAACCAATCCGGGTAAAAGCTTACCAGTTGGTGATGACCTCTGATGTGATGACACAGGTCAAGGGATTCCAAGATGAGGCGTTGAAAGAAGATCTCCTTAACTTCAAAAGGATGAGAGGTCTAGTCATGGAGTTGGGTGAAAACACTCTCGGAGTTAGAACCCGTTTTGAGCGGATGTGGATCCCTTGTTACGGAGACCTACGGGGGCGAATCATGGATGAAGCTCATAAGACTCGATACTCGAGTCATCCCGGTGCTACGAAAATGTACCAGGATATGAAGAAAGATTATTGGTGGCTGGGAATGAAGTGTGATGTAGCCGGGTATGTGAGTAAGTGTCTTACTTGCTTGCAAGTGAAGGCGAAGCATCAGAAGCCATACGGGAAGATCCAACCTTTGGATATACCCGAGTGGAAATGGGAACATATCACCATGGACTTCATTACGAAGTTACCACATATGGAAAAGGGATATGATGCTATATGGGTAATAGTTGACCGTTTGACGAAGAGTGCTCACTTTCTATCGATCCATAGACATATTCATCTGAGAGATTGGCGGATCTGTTCATCAAAGAGATAGTGACGCGTCATGGTGTATCTATCATGCCTAACCGTGACACTCGGTTTACATCAATGTTTTGGAAGAAGTTTCATGAGGCGATGGGGATAAGGTTGCACATCAGTACGGCTTTTCATCCTCAGACGGATGGTTAGTCAGAAAGCACCATCCAGACGCTAGAAGATATGCTTCAGGCTTGTGTCATCGATTTCGGAGGAAGTTGGGAAGAACACTTACCATTAGCTGAATTCTCATACAACAACCGTTTTCATGCCAGCATTAGTATGCCACCATATATGATGCTACACGGTAGGAAGTGTAGAATGCCCATATGTTGGGTGACATCAGACAGAAGGAGTTAGGGAGCGTGAAGTGATCGAGGCTACGACTGAAAAGTTTGAGAAGATCAAGGCCTTTATGAAGGCAGCAAAAGATAGGCAAAAGTCCTATGTTGACAAGAGACGGAGACCTAGCGAATTTAAGGTGGGAGATAGAGTTATGTTGAAAGTATTGCCTTGGAAGGGAACCATCCGTTTTAGGGAGCGGGGTAAGTTGAGCCCGAGGTATATAGGACATTTCCGAATCATTGCTCGAGTAGGAGAGGTGACCTATAGGTTAGAGCTACCCGATAAGTTAAGTGGGATTCATCCAACATTCCATGTATCTCATTTGAGAAAGCGCCTAGCTGATGAAGATATCATTGTACCACTGGTGGACCTTAAAGTAGACGAATGATTCCATTACATAGAGCAACCAGTGGCAATCGTTGACCAAAAAGAGAAGAGGTTACGGAATAAAGTGGTTCCACTAGTACGAGTACGATGGAGGCACAAGAAGGGATCCGAGTCTACATGGGAGACTGAGGAAGAGATAAGACAGCATTACCCACAATTGTTCGAGGAGTGACAGGTTTCGGGGACGAAACCTATATAGGGGGGTAGACTTGTAACACCCAAAAATTTACAAAAGAAAAGAGAAGTAAAAAGAAAGAAAAGTTAAATAACCTAAGTCAAAGGGTTAAAGTTGTGCAAAAGACAAACTTTAATATTATTATATTTAAAAAGGTGGGCATGACCGCCACCTACCCTGCTACACCAATTGCTTTGACATTTTTGAGAAAGAAACAGAGTTTCATTGGTTTTAGAAAGAAGAAGAAGAATTGGCTGAAAGGTAAGTTTTTTGTGTGTTTTGCTAGGTTTCAACCGAATTTTCATCTTTGGACCGAGCCTTATGTGTTTGTCTGTGTTCAGAGCTATGCTTTTGGCATGTTTAGATGAAAGAACTCCTTGTGCTCTCGAGTTTAAAGAAGTTTTGCTCAAAGGTTGTAACAGGTGAGTCCTAGATTCCTAGTTTTATTGTTTTAAACTTATTTTAGGGCTGAAGATGTATGTAACTAACTCTTTATAACTTTCAGTGTGTTATACTGTATGTTTTACCCTGTTTATACGGGTGAATGTGTGTTTGGTTATGCTATGCTTGTGATTCATGTTTACATGCCAGTTTTAGGTGCTTAGTATGTTAGAAACGGGTTAAGAATATGTTAGAATGATGATTGGTGTCTCAAAATAGTGCACGTCAAATAGAACAACTGCCCATGCACCCAATATAGTCCTCATATGCCTAGAATTTAACCATGTGCCTAAGTCCTTGCCCATACACCTAAACCTGCCTAGGCGCCTAAGTGTTCATGAGCCTAGAATGCCTATGCGCCCAACACTTTGCCTATGCGCCCAAATTTCCCCATGCTCCCAAATTTCCCCATGCTCCCACTGCCCATGCGACCAAGTGTGGCTCATGCGCCTAAGTGTCCATGCGCCCACTGCCCATACGCCTAAGTATGACTCATATGCCCAAGCAGTGTCCATGCGCCCAAATCTTCCCATTGCGCCTAAGTTTTTTCCATGCGCCCAGCGGTTCATTCGCCTGTATAGTACTCATGCGCCTACATTGTACTCATGCCTACATAGTACTCATGCGCCTAATGGCTTAGAAAGTTTTTTCTGAATTTTTGGGAAATAGAGATTTAAAGACTAAGACCTGGGATGTTTTAATGGATATGTTTTGTTAGTGTTATGCATGTTTGTGGCTTGATAATTATGTTCCATATTATGTACTATTACGTGACTTTACGTGATATGTTAATGCTAGTATACATAAGTATTATCGTGAATGAAGTGAACGATTAAAGATAATGAAAAAAGAAACATAACAAATGAATAAAAGTCTTGCAAGCAAAGTTATGGAGGATCACAACTTATTGAGAAGTTGTTAGCTCAACTATGTGCGGTTTAGCTAACACATGAGGATGCACACAGGGGTCAATCTTGGTGATTGACCAATATGTACGAAACAGGACCCTTCTAGCTTGCCCCCGATACTAGAGTCAGCTTCATGCACAATGTTAGGAGTCTATTTATAGACTTCGGCCCAGTACCAGTTTCGTGCACGATGTTTGGGATATAGCATATGACATTGGTCTAGATGAAAGTGAAAGATAATGAATAAAAGTTTGAAATGTGCGAAATGAACGAAATGAACGATGAGAAATGAATATGATGACCGAACGAATATGTACGGTAATGGAAGATAATAATGATATTACCTTGATATATGTACGATGAATGACCGTGTACGAAAGTAAAGAATATATTTCAAACGAAAGGAAAGTATTTTATTTATAAAACTGGAACTCACTCAGCAACACTGACTTTTATGCGTTCTCAGTTGGCAGGTAACTTGTTACTGGGAGTGGCATGAGGGTGAAGCTACTTGGCAAATAAAGACTGACAGCCATCTTATGCAGAAATAATACTTTGTCTTGTAATGCAAGTAATTTTTTTTGTAACTTTAACAACAATTTATTATTTGACAAAAGTGATTATTAATGCATGAAGTGGTTTTTGTTAAATCATTACGCTGCAATGTTTTATCATTTTAATGAATCATAATGTGTTTTAATATAAATGAAGCTGTGAATGACCGACCAACAGTGGGGTTTCTGGGAACGGGGCCTTACATTCACCACCGACATGTAGTTCTTGGCTGCTGGATTTCTCCTAATCCGTGATAGCTTTAAAAGAAGTGTCAAGGGGCTAGGTTTCCATGGTTGAGGTATTAGTGATGTAATCCCTTGCAAAAGTGAGAGCCCCTTACATATGGACTTCCTGAACATGTTCAAGGAAGTCTACCTGAATTAGGGTTAAATGGTGTGGGCTAGATATGGATGTCTCAGGAGTACTCATCTCTCCTTAAGCAGAGGAGTAGTAGAGAGAGACTCATGGTACTCACTAAAACCCATATCCTCATCATCATAGAATTAGAGGCTAGGGATTGGTTGGTTTAGATCTAAATGCTGCGGATGGTAGCTGTCCCCTGAAGGTTGACCACCTGAGTTTTAAAACTCAGAGTGAAAGCTTGAGGCTTGGCAATGAGCTCATCAGGCTGCGCATGAGGAACATCAGCACTGATCAATGAAGTAATGAGAGTGGTTTGCTCCTCAGGGAAAGTTGGAGCTCTTGGTTCTACATCCTCCTGCATGGTTTTATTTATGAGGGCTTGCTCTATCTAAAAAGATTGGCAGGGGTTTATTTGGATTTTCTTGAGTAAGTGATGATTATATGTGGCTGTGTGGGTGGTGTAGATGTAGAAGGTGTGGGTTTAACATTGACTGGTGCTGTCAAGTTATCACATTGAGCAATGAGCTTTAATATTTTTAGGAGCAGGACCGTACCCCTGAAAAACCAACAATGGTTTTCTCATGATTTAAAGATTTCAGGCTTCCTATCCCAGTTTAAGAGTAGCACATGTTCCTTTGATGAAGAATGTAATGTCAATAGTACCTCTCTTGTAATCATTTTGGACAATGTACTATGACAGTGTCTTATACCAAGAGTTTTTTTTACCATTTGGGTGTTAAGGAAAAACTTATTTACCAAAATAGGTGATTTGAAAAATATTTATTAAACTCACTCCTAATATTATTGGATAAACCATATTATCTTTAAAATCATGTTTTTGTTTTAAAAATAATTCTAACAAATCAAAAAAACAATTTACTGGATTCACAAACTTTTTAAAAAAGGGTTTCTAAAATTTTCTAGTTGGATCGTAAACATCCATATTTATTTTTTGCATAATTTTTTTAATGTGCAACAAAACGCGTTCATTCACATTTCTTTACATTTGGTTGTATCGTGATATATATTACAAAAAGTATATAAAAATATATTTTGTTGAATCATAATAATTTAAAAAAATGTTTCTTAAAATGATTAAAAATCAATAAAATATTTTATACGCACTTATAAATATGTACGACACTTAATTTATCATTGTCAATATCATTTACAAACTTTAATAAGTAGTAAAGAGTTATGAATGAAACGAGGGACAATTCTTGCGACTAAAATTTCATCTATGGTCGCTTATTTAATAAATAAACAAATAAGAACAAGTATTTTCGTTCGATTAACTAGCTGAAAGAACACAAACAATGGTTGCTTTGTTCAATTGTAGTTGTTTGTGTTCATTTATATGCTTGTTTATTTACAGGTGTTCGTTTATAATTTTTTTTTCAAACTCTTTAGAAGTTATTTTTTATTTTTAAATTTTCACATTCATTTAATCTTGCTTCAATTGGCATAAATAAATTTCGATAAAAAAGTGTGATATTTTATAAAACGTTTATGAAAAGCTAATTTGTATTTTTTTATATTACAAAATACAAATGCCTTTAACTATTATATTTTTAAATTAGAGTAAATTACGTTTTTCGTCCCTGTGGTTTGGTGGTTATAACCATTTTCATCCAATAGTTTAAAAACGCCCGTTTAACCACTATGGTTTGAGATTTGTCACAATCAAGTCCAAACCGTTAACTCCATCCAACGTTATCGTTAAATATTTTAATAAAGACGATAATACCCTTGGATTAAAAGTGATACTCATACAAATACACACACATATGTATATATACTCAAATATGTATACATATACATATATACATATATATATATATATATATATATATATATATATATAATATATATATATATATATATATATATATATATATATATCTCATATCTCTATGTACTCTAACCACACTCCCACCATACCACCATACCACCATCGCCACCATACCACCACTGCCACCATACCACCACTGCCACCACAACACCACCGGAACACCAGACATCCGCCTGCTATGCATTTCCATCCACCATCCGCCTCCACCATCGGCCACATCCCCCTGCTATCGCCACCATCCACCTGCTACCACCACCATCCCCCTGCTACCGCCACCATCCCCCTACTGCCGCCACTAATCCCCAATCTCCCCGACGACGTGGCCATCAAATGCATAGCCAGAGTCCCCCGCCCGTACCACCCCTCCCTCTCACTCGTCTCCAAGCTATGGCGCCACACCATCCGCTCCGCTCACTTCTTCTCCACCCGATCCCTCCTCCACTCCACCCAACACACCCTCTACCTCAACATCCGCCATAGCTCCAACTTCAACTGGTACCACCACCCAAACCCTAACCCTAACCCTAACCCTTCATCCCTCTTCCCCCACCCCCCGATCCCTATTCAACCCATCGGACCCGCATACGCCGTTCTCGGATGCAAAATATTCGTAATTGGGGGCTCAATCAACGACATCCCCACGCCATCTATGTGGATCCTTGATTGTAAGGTTAACACGTGGGAAACTGGGCCTAAGATGAGGGTGGGAGAGAGTTTGCAGCTGCAGCGGCTGTTGGTGGTAAAGTTTATAGTTTTGTGGTGGTGTGGAAAGCTGTAAAATCGTGAAGATGGTTGCTAGAAGGTGGTCGTGAAGGTGGTGGTGGAGGCGGTAAAGGGAGGAGAGGAGAAGGGGGAGGGGTGGACGACTTTGTTGCTAGTGATAGACATTGTAGAAGGGTGGTGATGGTGGATGGTGGCGGTGGCAGGGTGATGGTGGCAGTGGCAGGGTGATGGTGGCGGTGGCAGGGGGATGGTGGCGGTGGCAGGGGGATGGTGGTGGTGGCAAGGGGAAGGAGCGAAGAAGGCAAGGAGAGAGAGTGTGAGTGTGTGTGAGTGTGCATATATTTATATACATAAATTTTTTTATTAAAGGCAAGGGTATATTTGTCTTTTTACCTCTATTTAACAGAAAAAATGGATGGACGTTAGTGGCATGGACTTGATTGTGACAAATCTCAAACCATAGTGGTTAAACCGGGCGTTTTTAAACTATTGGATGAAAATGGTTATAACCACCAAACCACATGGACGAAAAGCGTAATTTACTCTTTAAATTATTTAAAACTCTTTTAGTAAATGAATGAGGGATATAAGCAACAACTTAAATGTATTTTATTTATATGCAAGATATCAAAAATTACGGAAGTTGACGGAAATATAATGTGCCGTTTTATTTTAATATATAAATAAGATAAAAGAACTATTTTTTTTCCAGAAAACCCTTTTACAAATATGAAAATCTAGTACATTGTTTTTTTGATTTTATTAGAAATTTTTCTTAACTTTTTAAAACAATAACATTAATTTAAGTATAATGTTATCTATCCAATGACATCAGGAGTGAGAAAACAAAAAGTTTTAAAAAACACCCATTTTGGTAAAATTTTTTTCAAATCATCCATTTTAGTAAATAATTTTTTTATCAACACCTATTTAGAAGAAAACTCCTCATACCACATTTTTGAAGATTGATGCAGCCCATAAAAAACTTTGTCAAGTTTGCAGACATAATTAAGATTATCCGGGTCTACAAAGTCAAGTGGTTGCTTGACATACACTTCATCATCTATTACTCCATATAAAATGTACTTGACATCAAGTTAGTAGATTTCGAAATTCTTGGATGGAGAAAAGGCAAGGAATATCCTAACAGCTTCAAGTCTTGTCATAGCAGCAAAAACATTTGTGTAGTCAATCCTTTCTTCTTGAGTGTACCTTTGAACAACTAGTTTTGCCTCTATCATTCTTCTTATTCCTCAAAAACCCACTTGGTACGTATTGGTGTCTTTCCATGAGGAAGAGAGCATAGGTTCCAAACCTTTTATCTTTTGAGTTGAAGCAGCTCCTCCTGCATTGCCTCAACCTAACTTTCATCTTTCAAAGCTTTATCAACTTTCTTTGGCTCAAACTAGGACAAGAAGCAAGAGTATAGACAAATATATTTGTCATGGGTTTCTCCTCTTGTCTTCACCCTCATCTCAACATCTCCAATGATGTTTGTGGTGGGATAGGACTTGTGGATTCTCAGTTGAAGAATCATAACAAGTTGATTTGACAGATCTAAATTTGTAAAATTCAAATCTGGTGATTGAGTATCACCCACCAAATCAGCACAATTATCAAATGAAACTTGATCCAATGAATGTGTGACATCATTGATGTTGTCTTTAGTGAAGAGGTTGTCAGCATCATGAAATTCTAGATTACTTTCACCATCTCCATATCCTCCTATATTGAAAACCCATTCATTTGAGTTTTTATGACTATGTGCTGGATTTATAGGCATCTCAGATGTATCAACTGAAGAGTTTTTCATGGTTGTACTGACAGGATTTCCAACTGCAGGATTTGTTACAACTAGAGCTGAAGGAATTCTATCACTTGGTATTCTCAGCTCAAATCATAGGTTAGAATATCTTGCTGATATGTTACCTATAGATCTAGAAACATCTTCATAATATTTGTTAAAACAGTTGATAACTAAATTAAGATGAAATAACCAATCAGGACTAGAACTTTTCACAGTGGGTGTGTGCTCATTGAAGGTCACATTGACTGACTTCTCAACTACTTTAGTTCTGAGATTGTATACTCTATAAGCCTTAGCTTGAGAAGAATATCCAATGAAGTGTTCATTATCTGATTTCTCAGCAAATTTGGCTATATGATCTTTGGTATTCAAGATGATGTATGGACATCCAAATCATATGAGAAAACCATTTAAAGGTCTCTTTTTGTGCCATAGTTCATAAGGAGTGTTACCATGAGTATTGACTACTAAAACTCTGTTCTACACATAGAAGGCAGTGTTGACTGCCTCTGCCCAGAAGTTGATGGGCAGTTTAGAGTCAGAGGGCATGGTCTTAGCAGCCTCAATAAGTGTCCTATTTCTCCTCTTAGCAATACTATTTTGCTGAGGAGTTTTAGGAGCACTATATTGTCTTGTAATACCCTCTTCATCGTAAAATATATCAAAGATTTGGTTCTTGAATTCAGTTGACTTTGTGATCACATTGATTCTCAATTTTCAGAATGAAGTTCTTTAAGATTTCAGGTCATCCTTAGTTCTAAGAAAGAAGACCCAAGTATATCTTCTGAAGTCATCTGTGATCACCAAGCAATATGAAGTTCTTCCTAGACTCATTACACTGGTGGGGCCAAAGAGATCCATATGTAATAAGTGTAGGGTAGCAGTGATGGAGTTCTTTTCCTTTCGCTTGTGAGACACTTTGTGTTGCTTCCCCTTCAGACATGCAACACTATGGTCATCACTTGTAAACTCTTTCTTTGACATTCCAGTTACTAAATTATCTTTAATCAATTTAGTCATGCTCTTTTAAAGTTTACGTGTCATATTCTTTTATGCCAGAGGAAAGACTCATCACTGTTAGCTTTAGATAGAAAGCAAAAAATTTCTCCAGATGGGGAGGTTGTTGATACATTGTTTCTAGTTTATGTTCTTCAATGTAAATGTCTTTCATTTCTTACACATATGTAATGCAATGTTGAATGAAATATGATATGCTTTTGATGTTTAATGATCTTTGTTTATATCATATTCTTATTGTAGTTGATATTACTTATATTTATGAACATTATATATAGGTTTGAGGTTGTTATACATAGTTCTGAGTCAATAATGATTCAGAAATGTGTTCAACTTAGTCGTGTGGTTATTCATGCTAATGGACCATACTTATAGGCCCTACGCAAGAATGAACCATACTTATGGACCAGTCGTACGACTGAACCAGGAGACTGGATTAGTCGTAGACTGATACATAAGATTGACTCAGTCGCACGAATGAACCTTCAGTCATGCGTATGAGTCAAACGCATGAGTCAGTTGCACGACTGATCCATGCTAATGGCTCAGTCGTACGAATGGATACTGAAAACCTATAAATACCACATAATTCGTGGAAAAACATAACACTTCAAATACTTTCATACCCTAGCCGTCCAGAGCATCCCAGTTCGTCCATCCAAGTTCATAGTTCGTTCCTGATCGATTCCAACTCGTTCTTAACGTTTGCTTAATCGTTAGATCGATCAGGTTGTTTGTTCTCACTGATCGGATCGCCAATCAAATAGAATTCCTCGCTATTTGGTCTGGTCTCACGCAGAATCCGTTAGTACTCCGTACGAAAACAGTCCTAACAGAGGTTTCCTGTAAATCCATCTTGTACATGTTCTATTTTCTGGAGGCTCTGAACAGGATTTGCTCTTAAGGAATGACCACCTCGGGCTTGAGAATAATGCACTCATGCTCAATGAAGAGGATGCTATCTTTTTGGTCACAAAATTAAGATACACCTAAGAGATTGTATCGAAGCTCTTTAACATAGTTTACTTTCTTAATACTGAGCATACCATTTATGACCCTGCCCTTTCCTGTGATGTAACCAACTGATTCTCCTCCCAAGGCAACTGGCCCTCCATCAATTCTCCTAAAGTTCTGAAGCAAAGAGTCATCGCCTATTATATGCCTTGAATAGCCACTATCAATGATCCAAATATTTCTATTGGTATTTAGTTATTCCTGCAAAAGAGATAGTTAGTTACATTTAGAAACCCAAGCCTTGCTGGTCTTGGGCTCATCAAGATGAACCAAAGATTGTTGAATAGTTATTGATCCTATATGCAAGCTTTGAGGATCCTTTGCTATTGTTGATGAAGAAACTTTAGTTACATGGCCTTCCTTTATCTTCCACACCATCTTTGGAATATTACACTTGGCCTTTAAAACTTTGAAAGTTTTGATGACCTCAGAACATTTAGAGGCTAAATCTTCAGAATCTTTTGCATCCACTGCAATAGACTTTAGTGCTTTGAAAGCATTCCTTTCTTTCGAGACCAAATTTTATTCAGAAGGAAATTTTCCACCTATCTTCTTCTTGATTACCTTAGAGCTTCTAAAGGAAAATGATTTACCTTCCTAAGCTGTCTTGTTCTTCTTTCTTTCAGAAGTCTTTTTCTTGTTTATGTGGATGGTACTCTTGGGATTGTAGATACTATACTTAGAATAATGAGTAGTACCACCACATATGATGCATTCAACTTGCATACTTCTGAGGGTCTTCTTCTAAAGAGAAGGTTGAGCTTGATCTCTTTCCACTTCTTTCTTCATTTTCAACGATGATACAGTAGGCTTCTGAGGGTGTGGCTTGCTCTTGGAACTAGATGGTTCAGGCTGTGCAGTAGTGGTGCATATTTGATTAATCTCCTTCTCTTGACTAGGATGGTTTGGACTTGAACTAGGACCCCCGATACAGTAGGCTTCTGAGGGTATGATGTTCTTGAAGGTTTCCTCTTCAATAACACACTTTTCTACCCTGGCTTTGCTGAACACTTTTAGCCTTGCATTCAGTTCACTTGGCAATGAGATCTTTGATTTGAGTCCTATAATTTGTGTGCACATGCTTAAGAGTTGAAACTGTTTTCTCTAAATCTTCATTTTCAAGTTTATAGTCATTTTCAGCTCTTTTAAAAGCAGCTTCTAAAATATTCAAAGACTCAAGGTTAGATATCACTTCCATGTTATAGGACCTACACATATTTACTTTAGCAATGCATTCAGGTGTATAGAGATGTTCTAATTAGTACTTGATTTGGAGAAACATCCCCTTCCTGAAAGCTCCAGTCAAAGTCTCCCTCTTCAATAACAATATCAGCTTGTTGTTTTATTTAGCTTGGCTTCTCAGATCTGGGAGCTGCATCAGTGTAGCTTGGTGTGGATTGCGCTTGGCCACCATTAGTCGTTGGTTCCTTGCACTCCCTAGCAAAGTGTCCCATATGATTACATTTATAACACTTCACTTTGCTTTTATCCAGTCCAAATTTTCCATTGGTTACATTACTAGGAAACTTCCTTCCGATTCTCTTGTAGAACTTCTTGGCTCTATGAGTGAGAAGAGACATTTGCTGGACTATCTCCATATACTCTAGGTCATCTGGATGGATACAATCCAAGTCTTCAAGAGTGAAGAGAAAGTTGCCATAACTTTAATCAGTAGCCACAAAGGCTTGAGATGAGATTATGTCTTGGAATGGGCTTCCTTGGATGTAGCTCTCCCTTGGTATCTCAGGAAAGGTGATGAAAGGGTCTTTTTGTGAGTTGTCAGGGTAGTAGATAAGATGATATTATGGTTCTCTACTATCCCTTTTAACCACATGGAGGGCTGAACTCTATTGATTGCTACAAGAGCTGCTGGATGGATTCTGCATGTTCATCTCTATTTGGTAGCCACTATGGATACCATATAGCTCTGTGAGAGTAAGGGTGGAGAGGTTTTCTGTTCTCTTAATGGCCACATAGTAGTGAGTCTATTGTTTGGTAAGAGAGAACATGAACTTCCTCATAATGTCCCTATTCTCAAGCTTAAATCCAATATCCATGAGAGTATCTACAATCTCAACATACCTAAAATTTTGTTGAGTTATAGTTTCACCTGATTTGTAGGTGAAGCTCTCAAACTACTAATTCATGAGGTCCTTCTTGTTTTCTTTAGCTTCTTCTGACCCTCATACATAAGCTTCAGTGCATCCTAGAGCTGCTTAGCAGTTTTGCACTTCTTGAAGCCTCTACATATAGAGTTAGGAAGATAAGTTTGGAGAGCGGTCATGGCCTTTTGATCTATATCAATCTTCTTCCAATCTTTCTTAGAAAAGTCAGCCACTTCCTTAGGAATCATCCCACCTCCAGTAATGGTTGAAGAGGTGCTTGGGATGTGAGGTCCTGAGATAATAGATCTCCACATCCTTCCGTCTTGAGACTTGATGAAGCCTTCCATTCTTTAGCACCAAGTATCAAACCCATCAGGAGTGATCAGTGGAGATTTTGTCATGATACCGGTTTCCATGTTAGTGAGAGCTGCCATTTGAGCTGGTAAGTGTTTTGTTAAACTAAAGGGATTTAATATGACGAGATCTTACAATCAAGGGCCTAAAAGCTCTAATACCAATTGCAGCACCGGTGCAGAGGAGCAATGCAATAGTTTCACAAGGTTAGAGAGACTTGAACACTTAACTGATCAAATAAGGAACTCGGTAAATGAAATAAAGAACAAATGTAAAGAACACAAGCAGAACACAAGTATATGGTTTTCAACAATTATGTATATTGCTCTCAAGTGTTTTACAAATGTTACAAGGCTTAGTCCTAAGGACTGGTATCTGAGATACTTTATACTACATCCTACAGTCGATAATACTTTGAAGGCCAGCTGGAACATTAATCTAGATAACAAGATCAATATGAAGTCAAAAGTAGATTGCCTTGTGACCATTGACTATGACATGCCATAGCTCACGTCTTTTTCTCTATCTTCAGAAGAAATCAGTTTCTTGGTTTCAGATTACTTTGTGTTGAAGTTTCGGAAGACTCCATCTTAAGCTTTGAAATAAATGTTCATTTGGCTTCGGAGTGAATTTCTTCGTGTTTTGTCAAATCTTCCGAAGTAACTTCCTTTGTACTTCAGTGTACATACTGAGAGCTCTTTGGTTGCATCAGCCTCTAAATTAACTCTTACAATGATGCCATGTGATGATTATATTTTATTTCAGAGACACATCATTCTATTGTATACGACCTCCAGACAGTCTGCATTGCACTATATAGTATTGCCAAATTGTAGATGAAATTATCAGTGCTCCCTCGCCCTGCCCAGGCATCCCTGACATGTCTCTATCCTTACTTTATTAGATCATAATCAGTCTACCTATTTCTATTTGTCTAGGATTACGACCTATAGACAAATAACGATTCTACAGTCAAAACCCAAAAAAGTTGTTGTGCTGGCATAAGATAACCATGATGATTATAAGAGGATGCTTAGTTTCGCATAGCAACGTTTATTAATGTCCGTAGCTTTTAGCATGGGCAATGATGATATGCAGAGACAAATCTGAGCCTACCTTCGTAATTAAAGTTTTAATTGTGGCTTTATTCAACGTAACATCCATAACCGAGAACAACGTCATAATCATGTATAAGATTAACAACACTGAAATGCACGTCAAATTATCATATGAAAAATGATACAAGTAACTGGCACTGGAATGATGACAAAAAAACTGTCACATAATGTGGTCTACTCTTTTGCAACTGTGAGTAGGCATTCTAGAAACTATATACTGAACACCTTTTGACAATTGAACCTTAATATACAATATTCTTAAAATTGGACCGAATGTCGAATCAAACACCTTACCAGTTTGGACCGGATTTAAGAATCGGATGATGTCATAATTATATATATAGAATATTTTATATATACATATATATATATGTATATATGTATATATGTGTATATATGTATATATATGTATATGTATGTCTATATATATGTATATATATGTCTATATATATGTTTATATATATGTATATATATATATATATGTGTGTGTGTGTATATATGTGTATATATGTATATATATGTATATATATATATGTATATATAGGGAAGAGTTATGCTAAAAAGGGTTGGTTGCGTAAAAAGGGTAGGAAGCATATCTAGCCCTTGGATGTGTTGATAAATGGATGGATTTAATTAGTTCCTATTTTGTTATTTGCGTTCAATACCAAATGCGTATTATTTGAATTAAAGGGGCACATGAGTAATTTACATAAAACTTAACAAAACTATAAACTAAAACCTCGCAACAAATAACGTTTTTAACAGCTACAAACCAAGATTACGGGGGAGTTGGAGAAAACATAGGACGGTTAAGATCAATGGAGCGTGATAAACAATTTCGATTACATTATACCAGTGAGTTCATCGATTTTGGTTGTCTTTTGTTTGTGATATTTTAATTTTTTTTAATTACATTGTGTCATTTGGTATAATGTTGAGAGTAGGGATGAAGAAGAAAGTTGATTCTGGCAAAGTACGGAAGGTTTCCACTTCTGGAACAACGACGGAAGCAAAGAAATCATATAAGATGAAGAAGATTGACCTAGGTATGTGTAAGGCCCCGTTCCCGGGAAACCTCACAGTTGACAATTCATAGCATAAAATCAGTTTAATAACAAAACATTGCAGCGGAAAATAATTAAACATTCATTTAAACTTAAAAACCCCATTGTACTCATACATTTGTCCTTTAAATGTAAAAAGACATATTCCTTGTTCATTAATTACAATAAAGACTTCATTAACAGGAATGCCATCCATATCTCCCCAAGTAGCTTCGTGGTGCCATCCTCGGCATCAGCGCTTACCTGTCCACTATTATGCATAAAAAGTCAGCTACGCTGAGTGAGTTCTAGTTTTATATAAATAAGAAAGTATAAGCTTTTATCCTCCCTATAATGAACACGCATACATCATACTTCAAAACATTACTTGCATCATATTAAACACGTTCATTATCTTTCATTCTTTCATTATGTTTTCACTTCATCATAAGCGAGATTGCATAAAGCAAGATCTCCATGTTGATTGACAACGAATGTCAATCCCCGTCGGTACACGTTATCCATGGTCGCTACCCCCGACGGTTGATCGATCCCCGTCGGTACATATCTTCACGGTAGCTTCCCCCGACAGTTGATCCACACTGCTAGGCACATAGCCCGTTCATGAATACGGATCCATCATCATACATCAGACTCACATAAGTGAAGTCTATCATAGTGCTTGCAAGACTTTCCATCATCAAACGGCCCCGGGGGTAACATTCGTTAAGTTCCACTTCTCATTAGTATTATCTTTCACTTAATATATATATAATACTTAGCTTATTAAGTACACCACATACCAAGTACTAGTCATCATAACACGTAACCGACCCTCCGTGGGACAGCGGGGGTTCAGGGGCGGCAGCCCCTGACAGCGGGGTCCTAGGGGCAGCAGCCCCTAGTGGGGTTCAAGGGGCAACGCCCCTGGCTGGGGCCGGGCTGCCAGGTCAGCGCGCCCGAAAATTATTTTGAGCTATCTAAATGTCACATTTTACTTTAGAAAAATATATTTCCTTGTTAAAACACCTTGAAATTCTTATCTTGAAAACCTTATGTTTACTATGCATAATAGCCCCAAAAACATGAAAAAACGTTTAAATAAGGGGGTTTAGAACTCACCTGAACTTAGCAAATAACTTCAATCCTAAGTTACTTAAGCTATAGTCCAAACACTCTAGCTGCACGAAAGTTAATACACAAAAACGTCATTTTCTTCATAGTTTCGCCCACAGTTTCGCTGCAGCGAAACTGCAGTTTCACCAGCAGTTTCGCTGGGCAGCACTTCTGCTAGTTTCGCTAGATAGATTCGCTGCCTTGAGCGCCCAACTTTCGTTGGAATTTCCTACTTTCACGAAGTCTATGGGTCAGTCTGGGTCTTAGAGAGATTCCCGGCGAAACTGTAGTTTCGCCCGTGCGAAACTGTAGTTTCGCTGGAATTTCTCCTAGTCTCGCTGAATGAGTGCACAGTTTCGCTGGATTAACTCACAGTTTCGC
This sequence comes from Flaveria linearis, assembly GCA_024085815.1. Lineage (NCBI taxonomy): Eukaryota > Viridiplantae > Streptophyta > Magnoliopsida > Asterales > Asteraceae > Flaveria > Flaveria linearis. The sequence continues at coordinate 86,586 of JABSNV010000862.1, forward strand.
TGGATCGGGGCCCAGTTTCGCTGGATGAATAAAAACTAAGAACCAGCCCGTTTTTAACCCAAAAGCTTAACTTTTTACGTCCAAATCCTTGGTTTAACTTCCATGAAACCAAATCTAAGCTTTTTACACGTTTTCATACGTAAAAATGTGACCTTTATGCGATTCTTTGCAACTTTTCAAAACCCAAAACCCTAGAATCCGGGTTTGATCTACAGAAGGGTTTAGGGGTCGATTCTTACCTTGTTTGTTGCTCCTTTCCTTGAGATTTGATGCCCAAACGCCCAGATCTCCAATTCCTTGACCTTAGAAGCCCCAAATCTTGAGTTTCTTGCACTTTCTCTCTCTACTTTCTCTCTCTACGAAATTTTTGTTGCTAGGGCACAACTGGAGAAGATGGTGGTGTCTTAGGCAGGTTAAGAGCTGGTTATGGGCCTTAATCTTGCCCATGAACCCCACTTAGCCATAACCCTTTTTCCTTCCTTTATTAAATCTCCATTAGTTAGGCCCACTTATCCTTAATGACTCGTTTTGACTTTTCAGGGTGTTACAGTATGTGTCTAATATCATAGTTCGTTCCTTGCGTATTAGGTTTGGTTAAGTGTTTAAGTGATTATAGTAGTGCGTATTAAGTTGGTCAGTGCGTATTAGTTTAGGTTAAGTGTTTAAATTCATAATAGATGATGCGGCTTAACATAAGTTATAGCCTAATTTTTTGACTGTGCGTGTTAGGATATATTTCTTCAACCGTGCGCCTTAAAGTGATATGCCTATTAAATGTATTAACCTTTGATATTATTACTATGCTCATTAAAGCTATAACAATGCGTATTAAATTTTTATCTATTAACTGTATCTTGTTTGTGTCCAGCATGTAAATTTGCGTATAAACTGTATCTGGTATGTGTTTTGTACTAATATTATTTGATTTTCTGTTAAAAATGTGTATAATGTGTTTCCAGATGTTGATGGCACATCAGACGATGATTTGTCTCACCACTCGTGAAAAAACGTAGGGTTGCTAATAATAAAGATCATAATATTAAGGATTTTGTACCGTACACGGGTGAGATTAAAGAGTTTGTTCCATACACGGGTGAGAAGGTATCTTCAAGGAACTCCCCAAGCAACCTGTGCGAAATGATTTCAAGGTTTAATGATGAACAAAAAAAAGTAATAAGAGAAATAGGATTTGGTTTTGTGTTGTCAATAAACATACACAGTGTTCCTACTTCTCTTGGATGTTGGATAATCAAGAATTATGATGAAGTCTCTAATAGCATACATCTTGGAACACATGTAATCAAGATAACAAAAAATTGGTGTATAAAGTTCTTGGAGTACCAAAAGGTGCAGTACCTATAACTCATAAGAAGGGCGCCAAGAAAAGATGAGGATGTGAATAAGTGGAGACAACAATTCAGTGCTTCTTTTAATAGAATATATGTTGCACACGTGCTAGACTTGATGAAGAATGACACAAGACATGGAAGAGAATTTATAATAAATTTCTTGGTAGTATACAACACAATTATGGGGGAGAAAACAAAAAGTAGTTCAGTTAATATGAAGTTTTTACCATCAATTACGCCTAATTCAGATATAAGAAGTTTTTATTGGTGTAGCTACATCATTTACTTGTTGAAGGAGACAAAAAGTGCTTGGAACGGTGTCGAGCATTACAACGGCCCATTGACTCTTCTCGCGGTAAATAATCATTCCTTATGGTTGAATATATTATATCTAATTTTCGTATATTTTTTTTGCTAAAACATTGTTTTATGATTTAATTAGATGATTGTGGCAAGAGATGTATATAACATGAACAATGAAGATAGTGATTTGCATGGGTTTGAATATATCACAACAGACACGTTGTTACGTGTCGAGGACGAACTAGAAGGTAAATTGTATGGTAAACAACTAATCAGTGGGTAAGGTTGTAGAACAAAAATGGAGTTTTTGGGTACAGAAACAAAAGAAAAACAAGGGGATGATGAAAGTGCCATTAGAAAAAACACATCTACATACAATGAAGAAGTGGAAAACACACAACATGGTGATAAAATACAATCAAATGATGGCAATGAGTCAATTGTAGATGATCGCATAGATGAAGATGATGTCAATTTCACAATACCAAGCATGGGAGCAACATATGCAAACTTTAAAATACCCTCACAAGATATTAGGGAGTTCAAAGAATATTGTGTGACACCAGAACAGTTTCCTAGTCAGACAAATAACATATCAAGCGATGGGAACTTCAAAATACAAATGGAATCCCATACAACCTTTCCCAAATAAATGTGTTTGACGCAACATTCTCTGGGGGACCTCAAGAAAGCAGTCAGGTACCATCCTATATATTTTGATATTTTAACTTGTTTATCATGAGTAATGCACGTTATGTTCTAACTGAAAACTGTTACGATTACTCATTAGATGAGGGCTGATATGTTGACTGAAGAATTCAAAAGATTTAATGAGTATGTGAGTATTATTCAAAGATTGATAACAAGATCATTGGTTGAGTACCCTGATTGTGAAAGGTTAAAGGATAAAGCACGAGAATGGAATATAATTCTAATGAAGCTGACACAAAGCAATGATCAAACAACAAGCAGCGGACCAGATTGGGATAAAACTCCAATGGAGTGTGTTAATAAAGAAAAACAGCTTCTAGATGTCACACAATTTGAGATAAGTCCAAGCATGATGGTTGAAGTTGAAGAGCAAGTTACATCCGTAACACAAAAAGAAGAACAAACAAAAAACATACATCTTGAATCAATACCATTTTGATCTAGGAATTTCACAATTGACACCAGTTGTCAACCCCGCTGAAAATGAAAAACTTAAAACTCCCGGTAGTGGGGAACCCGGAAATGGGGCAGATCGAGTGCAAGATGATCAACAAATAAAGACCACAATTGATAGTGTACAAGAACAAATTCAATCGGAATTACAGACACCATGTGTAGAAGATGTTCGTATTGAAGCAAGACCACAGCGGTTGAGAAGACTGGCAGATGTTTTATGCTCCCCGTTTGTGAAACGACATGTTGATTTGGTAGAGAAGAGAACACGAATAGAAAACAAAATTTCAGAATATATTTTTAGTGCAACAGGAATTTTCTGGTAACATTCATTTTTCTATGAATTTCAATTAAATACGAATCATAAATCTAACACAATGACGTGATGTTTTTAATTATTGTTATGCAGGGATGATGTGTTTGCAACGACAAAAGGAGGGACAGTACAACGAGGGTTGATGGAAACAATGTGCCCAGGTGTCACAGTACATGTGTCAGTTATCGGTGCATGGGTAAGGGTGTTAAACTATAGTGAGCAATACAAAAACAGTAGCTCACCTTCATGCTTGTTCTGTGGCCCCATAATGCTGGTAAGAATATAAAAATGTTGATAGTATTTTAACGGTAATTTAGTTTTATTAATAATGCATACAAATAAACACATATGGTGATGTTTAAAACACATAGTGCATTTTTAACAAAACTAACACTACTAAAAATGAACAGTTCAAAGACGATTATTTGCCAACGGTGATTGATTCAACACGACTAAGCCACTTCTCTTCAAACATGGCATCTGTTCTGGAAGCAGAAAATTTGAAATCGATTATAGGCATAGACATTGTCTTTGCACCGATAGTGCATGAAGATCACTTCTACTGCCTATGTTTCAACATGAAAACATGTCGTATTGATTTGTTGGATAATAGTGCAGTAGATGTCAAATTTCATCAAAAGTACAAGAGATGGCCTGAGATTACGGTACAAATTAAATTATTTTTTTTAAATATTTAAAGATCTATTACACCATTCCTAATAATTAATAAAATACGTTTTTATTGCAGAGAAAAATTTTTGGACTGTATCTGACTTCTATTTCACATCCCGTTGGCCGGAAGGTAAAATCAGCTCCTATAATTAGAATGCCAATGCCATGGAGAACACTAAACAATCATGTTGATTGTGGTGTATTCTTGATGCGACACATGGAGACTTATATGGGTATAGAACTAAAAGACTGGAAATGTGGTTTATCAAATGAGTCTGATCAATAACAACAAGAAATTACAGATCTCCGACACAAATATGTTGCAAAGATGTTACTTTCTGAGATAAACATTCAAAAATCATTTGTGGTGGATTCGATGAAGACATTTGAGTTGGTAAGTCCAGCAGAGAAACAACAACTAAAGTCAACTGCTGTGGAAAGGATTAATAAAAGGTTAAAAGATGAACTTGATTAAAGACTTTGATGATGCATGTTTTTGTAAATGTTATTAGAACTAGTAACCTTTGTTTTGGATTGAAATGTGGTTTTTGTGAAATGGTGAATGCATATGTGTATAACTCCCTAGGTAACTTAATACTCATGCTATGTATATTACACACTAGATAACTTAATACGTATGTGTATTACTCACTATTAAACTTAATACACATGTCTTTACATTTAATACGCACAGAGTAAAAAATATGCGCAGTTCAATGATATTAGGGTTTTCAGTTGAAAGTAATATCAGATGTGTATTGGTTTGTTTTAATTACATAAGATGTGTATTACTCACTAGATAACTTAATACGCATACCTTCACCCTTTAAACGCACATTAATAAAAAACTTGTGCACATTTAAAATGATAGTGGGGTTTACAACTGAAACTATGATCATATATGTCTATTGGTTTGTTTTAATGACATCACATGTTTATTACTCGGTAGATATTACTTAATACGCATACCATTGCATCAAAAACGCACAGTACAAAAAGTATGCACAATTCAAGTAAGACTAAAAACTGGAAAACATTTCCTGTCTAATAGGAATAAAAACTGTAAAAAATAAACATAAAACACAAATTAAACAACCTAACTATTCAACCAAAGTATCAACTCTTGATGTGCTTAAACATAAAAAGGTGTAAATGTGGGGTTATACTTGTAACATGTCCGAGTGTCATGCCCATATTGTAGACACCTTTTACACTGTCTATCTTTCTTGCCTGCTTGAGATATCGCTTGCTCACGCTTAGATTTTAGACGTTTACGAGAACCGCATCCTTTGTTTCTTATACCAATCGGGACACGAACAGCGGGGTTAGATGGTTGGACAGAACCCGTAACAGTTGCAAACCTATCTTTCTTAGAAGCCTTTGGTGCGACGACTTGAACATCATTAGCCTTTTCCATATATTGTGTAATAGAATATCTAAATAAAGATAATTGCTCCACATCACCGACCAAACGATTAATTACATACTCCATAGAAAATGTAATATCACGTACAACAAAGTCCACATCAAAGTTACCATTCGAGCTACCCTCTCTGCTAACCATGGCTCTCGTTGAGCTATTGGGTACAGCATCCCTAGTCCAACGCCTCAAAACATACGCCTTTGGAAGCTCTTGAACATCACACATTCTTAAAACATAGAAACATGACAACACAACAGCCCAAACTGTTCAAACCTATTACAACTACAATGTATTATTATGTCATCCTGCCTAAACATAACCTGTAAATTAAAAATTTATTCAACCAATACACAAAGAAATATATAAAAATCATTAGAGAAAATCGAAGGGAAAAAATACCTCAAAAAAGACGAACAAGGCTGTTGGAAATCCTTTATTGAGAACTTAGCAAAATCACCCACGTTTGTAATACTCACGGACATACATTTGTTTATGGCAGCATCAATCTCCAATTGAACATCAACAAATATAGTTCGTGTATAAATCTCAGCAGCTTGTTTTTTAAGAATATAATCAGACCATACGTCTGGATGAGTGTACCTGGTGTCGTGGTCATTCTTCCTATGCTTATGACGTTGAGACTCCATAGCAGTCTCAAATGACTAAGAAACTCCACCAATGTAGAAGTTGGATTACAAACTTGACCAAAGAAATGGTTTTCACTTTCAGATCTGGATGTCGTATGCATCAAACCTGACATAACCTCATCGCGATAATAAGCAGGGATCCATGACTCTCTCAATTCAAAAATATCCTTCAACCAGTTGTGGTTAATAAGATCAAAATCCTTCATTATGGCAATCCACTCTCTTTCAAAAACTTCGGGTGTAATATAATCGGTCCATACAATATCACAAAGGCGTCGTTTAAAATCAGTGTTATTACACAAATTTGCACCAACCTAGATATACACACATTGTATAAGTTAAAAACACACTGCACAAATATTACAAACCAAACAACCACACAATATATATATATATATATATATATATATATATATATATATATATATATATATATAAAACCTAATATAACAACTACAGCACATGTATGAATTATTATAAAAAATGTGTAGAGATATGAAATTATAAAAAAAATCACATACCTTTTCTGCAAGTTTCTCCATCACATGCCACATGCAAAACCTATGTCTACTATTCCTAAATACATCTTCAATTGCCTTTTTCATGGATGGATCCTGATCAGTTACAACCACTTGGGGTTCGTATCCGAAAGACTTCTTGAATGACTTCAACAACCATTTATAAGAATCAGTGGTCTCTGATCCAAGCAACGCGGCACCAAGTGTTACGTTCCTGTTGTGGTTGTCAATACCGGTAAAGGGAACAAACACCATGTTGTATCTAAAAATTACACAAAAAATAAATAAAACACACACACAAACATTTACAAATAATAATGCTTAATATTTGTCGTAAAAATAAAAACGTACTTATTGGATCGATACGTCGTATCAAATGACACAACATCCCCAAATGTAAAAAAAAATCTTTTCGCATCCTCATCGGCCTAAAACAAACCCTTCAATCTCCCATCATCACTGGTGCAATATTCACAAGAAAAATTTAGCAAAAAATCCTTCTTCTTCATAAGACGACGAACAACCATGTCTGCATCATACTCGCCAATGAATAAGTTAAGATCCCTCTTGTAATTTTTGAAATCAGATTTAGTAGCACCGACATTCTCAAAACCACCGTATATTGTCCTCATGATATTAAATGCTCTAACCGGACCAAGATTGATAGTTGACAAACCGGTGATCATTTTTTCTTGAATATAAGTAAGTTTTCTAGAGGCGGTTAACAAATGTATATCATCCTGGTCCACAAAGCTATGGTTGTGTTCCTCTACAAACTTATAAATTTTATATTTAGAGTTGTCAATCAACTCAAAACGTATATGAGCCTGGCAACCAGTTCTCTTTGACGGCTTCTTTCGTGACTCCTTAGGTTTATCAGACTCCTCCAACGTATCAACAACCTTAGTAGATTTATAACCTTCTGTGGTACATATCAAATACTTTAGTTTTATAGTGCCATCCTTTGTCGTGTACTGAGTATTCTTTCTAGCACTAAAACCACCGGCAAGAGCATATCTTTGATAGAAGCCAAAAGCACAGTCAATAGAATCGAACACCATCCCAACCATTGGTCTCTTTGACTCGTCTACGTTAGGAGTATAATACTTCTTACCGGTGCTCGGTGAAATACGCATAGAGCCCACCTCAATGTATGCTTGGGTGTCTAATTAACACGTAAAAACATAAAACACATAACAATAAAACTACTTTCAGTAAACACACGCATTAAACAATTCTGTGTGTTTTACAAGGTAAACCAAAAAACTATCAATGACAATATATTCAGGTAAGTTTAAAAACATTAATCACTTAAAAATCAATAAAAACACCGTCAGGTAGCACCGGTAAAACGCATACATTATTATTTAATACACATAATTTTGAAACTTAAAACACATACCTTTGAATTATATACGCACACAACAATGATGTTGCACGACTAAATAAAATAAATACTCAAGTATTTTTGAAGCAATTACAAAAACAAAATACACACACATGAATTACTAGATACCTTAATACGCATACCACTACATTTTATACGCACAATACAAAAAAATATGCAGGGTTGAATAAAATATCACTCAGGTATCTTTGAAACAATTACAAAACATAAAACACACACACACGCATAACACTGCATTTAATACGCACCTAAAAAAATACTCAAGTATCTTTAAAACAATTACAAAAACAAAATACACCCACATGAATTACTAGATACCTTAATATACATACCATTACATTTTATACACACAGTACAAAAAAATATGCAGGGTTGAATAAAATATCACTCAGGTATCTATGAAAAATTATAAAAACATAAAACACACACACACACACACGTATAACACTGCATTTAATACGCACCTCGATGAATTTAATACGCACAAAACAATAATATGAACAAATCAATGTCTTTAAAAACGATAAAACCCTACTGTATCCATAAACAATCAATACAATCATGTTAAACAAAAATAATCTCAATTCGTCACATTACAGATCATTACTCACATCGAACAAACAAGAACAAAAATAAATAAATCCAATTTACACAATCATTACTCACAACTAAAGCACAAGACAAAAAATAAGTTAAAAAGATCATATAAAAACAAACCATTGATTCCATCTATCAAAGCATTTGACATTTTCTCCTCCAATTCTACGCAGCCTACTGCCTCTTCGATTTAGAGATAATTCATTAATCAGTATCAATTGAAAAAATAGTCTACGTATTCTAAACAAATAAATCCCTTGAAATCTGGAAAAAAATGTAACCGTCTATAACTTTCATATTTAGTGCATTGATAAATTACATATATACTCTTTCATTTAATATCTATATATTCCACTTGTCACCACACCAAGGCTTCCTAGACTTTTTAAGCAAAATAGTCTTTTTAGTAGAACCCATATCTGTATATATATGTATATATATGTGTGTATATATATGTGTGTGTTATATATATATTATATATATGTATATATATGTATATATATACATGTGTGTGTATATATATATATATAGATACACACACACACACACACATATATATATATACAGTAGTAGGGAACCCGCGCGATGTGGCGGAGACAATTTACAATGCGATGTCGTTTTCTGTTAGTTAAAGAATAATCTTATTGTCTTTCCCTTTCATCTTGATATCAACTCAGACACTAACAAAACATCGTTCTTTTGTATAGTACTTTTGTTAATATTCTTATCGTATAATAGGGTAATTTATTTATGTCATGCACCTCATATATCTCAATTAAATATTAACAAACACAAGAATATCTTTTGGAAAGTAGTGCACCAATTGTGTAATTAGGTCCATTCCACTTGCAGGTTGTAGAAGATGAATCTTTTATGGTACATTGCGAGCTTCAGGTAAGTTCAGTTTTCTAATGGTGTTGATTAGAACTGTATGATTGCTTCACTTGGAGTTCAAGTTTATAAATTCATGTGAAGTCACTGGATCGGTAAACATCCGAGCACGTTCTTGACGGAAGGATAAACAACCAAAAGATAAACAATAGTACGAACAAGAATCGAATGATTTCATTGATAAAACATAACGATTTTAAGCTCGTTACAACTTAAGAATTACAACTTTTGGCAAGGGGAGATCGATCATGATCTCCCCTCTCATCCGGCAGAACCTAGGCGCCAGGCACACTCTCTAAAACCCTTAGGTTTCTACACATTGAAACTGGTATATATAGGCCTCGGCCCATATTAGATGCGACTGGGCCTATTCGTGCGATTGGACCATGCGTATGGTTCAATCGTACGACTGGACCATGCGTATGGTTCAATCGTACGACTGGACCATTCTTATGGTTCAGTCTTACGAATGCCCCAATCGCGTCTCTCAGTCGCACGACTGGTCCATTAGCATGGCTCAGTCGTACGACTGAGTCTCATTCGTATATGCTCCTGCGAATGACCCAGTTTCATGTGTTTACAAGGTGTATAACATTAAGCCTAGACTATTCGTCAAGCGACGGACACACTATATATGACTATATATGCTCCAACAAATTCCCCCTTGGACGTTGCTTGCGAATAGTAGATAACACCTCTTACAATCTTCAGTCAATCTTTGCTCTGGTTTCCAATAGAATCAAACGAACAACCATATTAGCCAACATTGCCGATCCGTCAGTTACCACAATATCCATGAAAATGAATTTAGGCACAATAGCTTTCGTTTACTTTGCAGAACACCATCATAGCAGTAAGATTCCCCAAATGACTGATTTTTTCTAGATAATGACATGACCAGTTTTCCATTGCTTCAATCTTCATACAGTCTAACCTGTTTAACATTTCCAACTGTAGAAATTCCCCCTCACGTTCAGCATATCCCAATATATATACATTGTGCTCTCCTGTCGTCTTCATACGATGTATTGGGCAAAAGGTTGAAGGTTCCAATCCACAGCTGACAATATCAAACAAATCAGCATGCACGAAGATTCATCATCAGAAACCTGCTCACATCATCACTTTCTGATTGCGTCTTCACTTTCTCTATACATGGATTCCCCCTAAGAATGAGAATCCTCTCTGTGCGGATAAATATAACTTGATTGGCCCATAAATAGTCAGATGCTCCTGACTACTCCACAAATTCAGCACCGACAGCTGACATCTTCTCTTTTCTCTTTCGTGTTCTAACAACATTCACCGATTCTGGAAGTCCAACGAATAATGGGGTATCCATCGAACTTGTTTGACATAAGAAACTCAGGGAATATGCTTTGCTCATCCTCAACTCTTGCATAGACTCTCCAGGACAATCTTCACTATTGACCCGAAGACGAACAATACATGACCCGATAATTTTTCCAAAAAAAATTTATTTTACCAAACTTCTTCAGAAGGCTTCCCGACTGATAAAAATGGTTTAGGGAAAAAGTCGTGCAAGAAGTTGTTCCAGACTCTTTTTTTTTTTGTCTGGTACACAGCTCATTCGTGCGACTTGAACAGATGAATGAAAACATACGTACGAATGGATGATTCGTGCGAATGGATACTCCGAATGGGTCAGTCGTGCGAATGAAGTACACGAAAGGGTCAGTCGTGCGAATGAATGTTCATTCGTACGAATGGACATACGACTGGGTTAGTCGTACGAATGGACCATACGAATGGTTCAGTCGTGCGATTGAGGCCCAGTCGCATGGCCCAATCGCATGAACGGGTCTGAACACAAAAATCAGATCTGCAGCCGCCACAAGGCTGAAAAACCCTAATCCGATGATTTGGACGAGACACAGCACAATAATTGTACCACCGGATTCGTTTTTATGATCTGAAGAAGATTCCGAGTCCGCTTTAACAAATAAACATCATGCGCAATGAGATTTGAGCAAAACAAGATGAACACGAAGTGGGTTTAACGTCAAAGAACCTGAAATAGATCCAGAGATCAAGAGCTCGGGTTGCTAGAATGATTGTTAGATCATTCTAGCAGTAACCGGCTCTGATACCAATTGTGAAGACGCTGGATCGGTAAACATCTGAGCACGTTCTTGACGGAAGGATAAACAACCAAAAGATAAACAATAGTACGAACAAGAATGAAATGATTTCATTGATAAAACATAACGATTTTAAGCTCGTTACAACTTAAGAATTACAACTTTTGGCAAGGGGATATCGAGCATGATCTCCCCTCTCATCCGGCAGCACCTAGGCGCCAGGCACACTCTCTAAAACCCTTAGGTTTCTACACATTGAAACTGGTATATATAGGCCTCGGCCCATATTAGATGCGACTGGCCCATTCTTGCGATTGGACCATGCGTATGGTTCAATCGTACGACTGGACCATGCGTATGGTTCAATCGTACGACTGGACCATTCTTATGGTTCAGTCTTACGAATGCCCCAATCGCATCTCTCAGTCGCACGACTGGTCCATTAGCATGGCTCAGTCGTACGACTGAGTCTCATTCTCATATGCTCCTGCGAATGACCCAGTTTCATGTGTTTACAAGGTGTATAACATTAAGCCTAGACTATTCGTCAAGCGACGGACACACTATATATGACTATATATGCTCCAACAATTCATAATTGGAGGTGGAAGATAGGCACGTTGCGAAGGGACCAAAATTGGTTCTTATTTCAGCAGGTTATTTTTAGTTCATGTCAAAAGAAAAAAAAAAGAAAAGAGGGAACAAGTTGAGCCAAACATGATTACATTACATCTAACTTTATACAATAAAATGATATAGAAGGCCACAATAATTAAATTACACTATAGGAACTTCCCAACACCCATTAAGTCCTTGCAAGTCAGGCATAAACAAATAAACCATGACATAAATTGACCCAATTCTAAGTTAATGAGTCCAAATCGCTACCTCCAAATTAATAATCATAGTACCTTTAAGAGCTCCTAGAAGCATTTTTTTTCTTTGTAATTTACCCTCTAATTCATTTCCTTCAATATCCATGCTTCTCTTTTAACTCATATCTAATCAGAGGTCACCGAATAAATTCACAAAAAAAATTAGGCTAAGAGATCAGAATGAAAAATTTAATAGAACTTTAGCGATTGAATAATCTTAAAACGAATCGTAGTTGGAACTATTATTTTTATCTCTAACAATATCTTCAAGTTCTCTGTAAGATTGCATCATATTATTAGCTGAATACTCGTCTTGGTTAACCTATTGTAAGAAAGCAAACCAGCATATGAACAATAGTTCATGAATCCACCAAAGTTGCAGCTAAATTTCATATTTAATGTTGATATTCATTGATACAACGATATAACTTTATAACATCAACTACATTACTAAGATGATTAAAGAGCCAAGATAATCACAAAAAACCAAGAAATTTATCATTTACACATATACATAGGCATCTCCATAACATTTCACAAGGTCACCCATGAATTAAAAAGACATCATGTAAACAATATCAAACAAAAGGTAACTAAAACCCAAGCCCTTGTGGGTGTTGCATCCACCTGAACCACCGACATCGCAACAACGCCTCTACTGCTCTTCTCTGTTGCAATCTAAAGTGATATGACCTTCAATCAATATAGTTGAAGGATTTTTTATGATGACTTTGTGTTCATATGACCCATTTAAAAATTATCCATCTGACCCATTCAATACAGATTACCCATTTGGCCCGTTTAAAAGTTTTTAAAATATATTATTCTTCATTATATTAAAGTATTTAAAATGCATAGATTGGAAGGAAATGACTTGCTTACCCGACATATTCCTTAACACAATATTATTAGAAATATTGCTTCTCTTCAGTTAAACTTTTGGCAGTTATGTAGTTCTAAGACATCGCCATGTAATTGCTATTGTTATTTGAATTGATTCTTTTAGGACACCAAAATAATGGAAATCTATTTTGCTTGTTTCACTATTCGTTTCTTCAATTCTTTTTTATTGCCATTATGATAACATGACTGAACTGTTATAGTGGTGTAGAAGTTTGTATGCAAAAGGCTGACTTTCATTGTCCTGTTAAACAAATAATAATCAAATATAGAACAAAGAAAATATAAGAGCAATGTGTGAGAAAGAATGATCTAATCTGAAGTTCTAAACCAAAACTCATCTTGCCACCCAACCATAAAGAGAAATTTAAACGCTTAAAAGTGCCCAATCAGAGACAACCAACGATTATATATTGTAACTTGATTATGATTACTTTTCTTCACATATAACACAAATTTACACAATAGTAGCATTTGCAGTAAAATTAAGGGAGTAGCTTGAAGTAATTGATATTTTTTGCAAGAACATCTCTAGTAAATATCTTATCATGAGAACCTAAATACTCATTTTTCCATTGATGGAGTTTCTTGCTTCAAAATTAACATCTTGGATCATGAGATTTTATTGCTCAATGAATTAAGAGTAAGATCTTTTGAGTTTCTCAAGAAACAATTCTTAGGGAACACTATGTTGTAAGTAAATATTCTGGCTACAACTACTAGATATTTCAATTCCTCTACTTAATATTCTTGATCTTGCTCTCTCTTCTTTCGTACACTTAAATCAATCAGATATTTCAAGATTCTGTCTGATTTCTTCCTAACATTAAGACCCTGATCACATCTGCACCTTAAAACACAATTATAAACGGAAAGAATTGATAAAATCAAACATAGTAAAAATATGGTGTTCTTCAAACTATGCATCCTTGCTTTTTTCATCATCTTTCTATTCACAAATGCTATACAAAAGATGATAAGAGCTGGAAAACATTTAAAAGTTTCTGCAGTCATCATCTACGTTAATAAATCTTCTCATGTCAAATCCAAAACTACAAGTCTCACTTATTTATGATCAACTATAAGCAACAAGTTTTCTAAAAAATAAATTATTGCAAGTTTTTTTTGTCCTATGAGATTTCATATCCCCCTCCCCCAGACCCCCCCCACCCCCTCCCTCGGACCCCCCTCCCCCTCTTCGGTTTAGACAGACTTTGCCACCTTAAATCGTTTTTTTAGTCTTCACTAGGATAGGCCTTGCTTGTCTTTCTCTCACAACTCTCAATCAGAATTCCAGCTAGAAGTCGTCCACACGCGCAATTCTTTTCCCTAAGGGGCGCGTGTCAGACAGTTTCATACGAAAGATTCTGCCAGCCGATCTTCTATCAAACTCTGACATGTTAGCATAACAATCTTGAGTTCCGACTCCTAAACTTCACCCTATACATATTACACTCCTACTGCTACTCCTAAACTAAACCCTATACATATTACACTCCTACTCCTACTCCTAAACTAGACCCTATACATATTACACTCCTACTCCTACTCATACTCCTAAACTACAGCCCACTTGCTTTTTTTTCCTAAACGATAGTTCTTTTTCAACTATTCACATCAAAGGAGACCATAGCCTCTGTTTGTGCAATAACCACATAACCTCCATTAGAGAGTGCAACCATACATTACACTTTTTTACTGGTTTTTATAAGTTGGAGGTGATTATTTCAATCATTACTAAGTGGGTGTTTAGGAGTGCTTTTTTTACTTACTTTTTAACTTATTAACTTTTAAAAAGTTAAAAAGTCATTTTATAGTGTTTGGTAATGTGGTGGTTGTGAGTGAAATAATTTAATAAGTCATTCCATACTAACTTATTAACTTATTGGAAAAGGCAATAAGTCAATAAGTTGTTTTAAGAAGCAATCCCAAACACGCCGTAAGTAATTACACCAATAGAACAATGATATTAACCGACCCCAAGATGTTTCCATCTCAATTTTAGGGTTTCGATTCACTTCTCTTTAAATGGTCACAAACATAGTGGCCATGAGACTATATGCAGTTAGTAGTAGTTCTGATGCACAAGGCTTAATCGGCATTACTACAATTGCCTTCATACATATGAGATCAAATTTTCAAATTGTTAATCTACCCACTTATGGATCACACGTAGCAATACTTAATACTATAGCTACATAAAGGATCAAAAAGCATAAAAATGTCTAAACCTACTTTCTTTAAGACCACTAACATAGGTTAATTATTAGTACATAGAAATTCCTACCTAATTTTTGTTAGTATGTTTATTACAAAACAATAATTGATTGTTTATTCGAGTTGATCTTCGCTAATACCGTTAAGGTAAGTCAATACCAATTTTAATCCTACGCATCCACTTTTAACATGAATCCGTCAGAAAGCGTCAATATAGAATACTAAACTATCATAAACTCAATAATCAATATTTAAAACCTCATATTGAGAGTAAACTATGGTAAATCATTAAGGATCATTAAACAACTTAGAATACTCTCATGACCATGTATGTATATAACGATAACGATAACGATAAGTAATTTATGTGTGTATTTTATAGTTATATATAATAGTTAACAATTATCTTATGCCCAACATACTAATTTATTGTTCACCTCTTTGTTTTTACCCATTAAAATCCAAAAAACTAAAAAAAAAATCAAAATTCAGTCTGACCACCGGTCCGGTTCCCGGTCCGACCACCGGTTCGGGATGAACCGGCCGGTCAAACCCCTCAAAACGAACTGATGTGAACCGGCTTGGCCACACCTTCGACTCCCGGTCAGACCGGCCGGTCCGATTCGGTTTATAAAACACTGTTGAAATACGTAACAACCACCGTTGACATGTCGCGCAACGTGCAATAAGGAATGTCGCTAGTTCGTACTAACGGGTTTTAGAGGTGAATTAAACGGTGTGTAAGTAACTAATCTGGAGATCCTATGAAAAAAATCTTGATCATGAATCTTTTTTGGTTGTTATCTTAGTATCCCCTAATCTATAACATGAATGCTTTCTTTGCTTGTATTGTTAATGTTTCAAACTTTAACCAGAATTTATTTTTTTCAATCGAAAGTGTATGATACGCTTACCATTTTCATGGAATTGTTGATGTCTGGACCGAGTAAAACCACAGTGTTAGTTGTCAATTTGGTTTGTTATTTTTCTATAGAGTTGTATACACATACTCTTGCATTGGTATAATAATCACAAACACACAATATATATATATATATATATATATATATATATATATATATACATATATATATAATTATATATATATGTATATATATGTATATATATGTATATATATATATGTATGTATATGTATATATATGTATATATATATGTATATGTATGTATTTGTATGTATATGTATGTATATGTATATATATATATATGTATATATGTATGTATATATATGTATATATACATAGAGGAATGATCCTAAGAAAACCATATAGTTTTAAGAAAACTAAGAAAACCAAATCTAACCAATCACATAATTTCTTTATTTTGTGATTTTATTAAATTAGAAAGGTACATTACTAAATTAACATATATTTAATTATGATAGTTTATTATTGTCTAATCAAATTTCTATGTTTTGTAAGGCTCCGTTCCCGGGCACCTCACAGTTGGTTATTCATCGCACTTAAAACATATAATTAATTAAAACATCGCAGCGGAAATTAAATCAAACAATTTCATATATTTTAATGACAACTTTTGCAACATAATACAATACTGTTAACTATTACAAAATATTATAAATTGCATTAGATCACAAAAATGTCATTATTATACGAGTGGATGCCATCACAAAAATGCCAAGTAGCTACCCCGTGCCATCCTCAGCAACTATTATTTACCAAGTGGAAAACACATAAAAGTCAGCGTTGCTGAGTGAGTTCTAGATTTATAAATAAAATACTTTACTTTCGTTAAAACCTTTCTTTACTTTCTTACGTGGTCATGCATCATACGTACAGATAGAGAGTATTACTTTTACTTTCGTTAACATTCGTCATTCTTCATCATATTCATAGCATGCTTTCATTTCATGCTTTCATTTCATGCTTTTCATTAACATTCTTTTATTTTCATTCTCGTTCCTTCGTAACGTACTCATTATTGTTCTTTTACATTATACTTGTTTACTTACTTTCTTTCTTTAGTACGTTACGTCATTCTTTTTACATTCATACGGATTGATGAACAATACCCCGAACATTATGCACGAAGCTGATGCTGGACCTGTGGTAATTAAACCACGAATATTGTGCACGAAGCTGATCCAGTCACCTATGACAAGTCATCTCTCCCGTTCATACAAACCGTTTGGTCCTACCCCGAACATTGTGCACGAAGCTGATGCTGGACCTGTGGTAATTAAACCACGAACATTGTGCACGAAGCTGATCCAGTCACCTAGGGCATACCAAAGGGCCTTGTCAATCTTAAAGATTGACCCTGTGTGCATCCTTTGGGGTAGCTAACCCGCATCACAGTTGAGCTAACGACAACATGGTCGTGCACCTCCTTTCATTTTGCTTGCAAGCCATTCGTTTGTTCATTACGTTCCACTTTTCATCATTGTTATCTTTCCTTTCATTACATTATTCTTTACGTTCATTTATTTATTCGTCATACTACGTAAAATATAACATAATATATAACGTATTTTACAATATAATACAAATACGTTTAATCATTATTAAAAGATAACACATCGTACGTACTGTACACTATTCATACATTTTATACCCATCATACATCATACATACAACCCATAACCCTAAAATATCACATAATTATACTTAAATTGGATAATCATTACCTATAAGTCAACCTTAGTCAAAACCCTAGACTTTGTGTTTTTCCCAGAATTTCAGAAAATTATTCTAAGGGTCTAGACGCATGGGCATTATTTGGGCGCTTCTGCCCTGTTCAGATGTTTTGTTACTATGTAGACGTCTGGGCTTAACTTAGTCTCTTTTTCACTTAGACGCATGGGCCTGTTTAGGCGTATGGGCCATGTTCAGACGTTTGGGCCTACACATAGCCGTTTTTCCTACTTAGACGCATGGGCCTATTTAGACGCATGGGCCCTGTTTAGGCGCATGGGTCTGCACTTGGTCATTTTCTTTCTTAGACGCATGGGTCCTGTTCAGACGCATGGGCATATCAGGCGGTTGGGAACACTTAGGAAACTAAGCCGTTGGACGCATGGTCCACTGTTTAGGCGGTTGGTTAACTAACTTCCATTTTAACATCATAAATCAGTCCCAAATCATTCTAAATCATAATCTAAGCCTAGTACCAACATCCTTAGCATCATAACATGTACATACATACTTATAAACCCTAAATTTACACCCACCCACATACACATTCATACACACATACGTACGGGTAAAACCCATTTTATAAAAACATGTTCACATGCATTTTCCGGCCCCAAATCAGTTAAAAACATGTTAAAAAGGGGATGCTAGAAACTCACCTTTGTTGCTTTTGAGCTTATACCCTTCTCTTGAGTTTCCCAGACATTTCTAGCACCTAAAACACACATACACACACACCCGAACACCCAATCACATTTATAAGTATACCACCAAGTCTAGAATCGCCTAAAGCATCATAAACTCGGGAATTCTTACCAAAAACTTTGAAGTTCTTGTTTCTTCTAAAATTCCCGAGAGTTTCTGCTCTCTCTCTCTCTTTCTCTCTCTAGAAAAATCTGAATGTCAGGGTGTAAGAAGCAACATGGGCGGCCATGTTGCTTTATTCACCAACTTTTCAAAAGTTGTGTCCTTTTGGACACTTTCAACCCCTCAACTTGAGTTGACTTGCATTTCCTTTCTTTTCCTTTGCTTTTATTTTTCTTTTTACCTTAAAATAAATAACCGGGTGTTAAAAGTCCACCCCCTTTATATAGGTTTCGTCCCCGAAACCTTTTATTCCTCAAACAGATGAGGGTAATACTGCCTCATCTCTCCTTTAATCTCCCATGTGGACTCTGATCCCTTCCTGTGCTTTCACTGTACTCGCACAAGAGGAACCACTTTATTCCTTAACCTCTTCTCCTTACGATCAATGATCGCCACTGGTTGCTCCACATAATTGATCCGTTCATCCACTTCGATTTCCTCCAGTGGTACGATCATGTCCTCGTCGGCCAAACACTTCCGCAAATGAGATACATGGAAGGTAGCATGAATTCCACTCAACTCATCTGGTAGTTTCAACCTATAGGCCACATCTCCTACTCGAGCAATGATTCGGAAAGGCCCTATATACCTTGGGCTCAACTTACCCTGCTTTCTAAACCGAATGATACCCTTCCAAGGTGAGACTTTTAACATAACCCTATCACCCACTTGGAAATCAATTGGTCTACGTCTCTTGTCGGCATACGACTTCTGTCTATCCTTAGCTACCTTCATAAAGGCTTTGATCTTTTCGAGCTTCTCTGTCGTAGCCTCAATCAATTCAATGCTCCCTAACTCCTTCTGACCAATATCACCCCAGCAAACGGGTGTCCTACATCTCCTACCAAATAGCATCTCGTAGGGTGGCATGCCAATGCTGGCATGATAACTGTTGTTGTACGAGAATTCTGCTAACGGCAGATGGTCATCCCAACTTCCTCTGAAATCGATCACGCACGCTCGAAGCATGTACTCGAGTGTCTGGATCGTCATCTCAGACTAACCGTCCATCTGAGGATGATCAGCGTGCTGATGTGTAGTCTCGTTCCCATCGCGTTATGGAATTTATTCCAAAACATAGATGTAAACCGAGTGTCGCGATCAGACACAATAGACACCGGCACACCATGATGAGCCACAATCTCCTTGATGAATAGATCCGCGAGTCTCTCAGAAGAATAGGTCTCTCGGATTGGTAGGAAGTGAGCACTCTTTGTTAAGTTATCAACTATCACCCATATAGCATCATATCCTTTCGGGGTACGTGGTAACTTCGTAATGAAGTCCATGGTGATATGCTCCCACTTCCACTCGGGTATATCCAATGGTTGGATTTTGCCGTACGGCTTCTGGTGTTCCGCCTTCACCTGCAAACAGGTAAGGCACTTACTCACATACTCCGTTACATCGCGCTTCATACCCGGCCACCAGTAGTCTTTCTTCATATCGTGATACATCTTGGTAGCACCAGGATGAATGGAGTATCGAGTCTTATGGGCCTCGTTCATGATCCTTCCACGTAAATCCCCATAACGAGGAATCCACATTCGCCTATATTGGGTTTCTAACACCGAGAGTGTTTTCACCCAACTCCGCGACCACGCCTCTCATCCTTTTAGAGTTAAGATGATCTTCTTTCAACGCCTCATCTTGAAACTCCTTGACCTGTGTCATCACATCAGAGGTCATAACCATCTGATAAGCCTTCACCCGAATTGGCTCGGGTCTCTCCTTTCGGCTAAAGGCATCTGCCACCACGTTGGCCTTGCCCGGATGGTAATGGATCTCCTAATCGTAATCCTTTAAGAGCTCCAACCATCGTCTCTGCCTCATGTTCAAATCTTTCTTCTCAAAGATATACTTCAAGCTTTTGTGGTCTGTGTAGAGGGTGCACTTCGTCCGGTACAAGTAGTGCCGCCAAATCTTCAACGCAAAAACCACCGCAGCTAGTTCTAGATCGTGCGTGGGATAGTTGACTTCGTGGGTTTTCAGCTGTCGGGATGCATAGGCTATTACCCTTCCGCGTTGCATCAATACGCAACCTAGCCCTGAATAGGAAGCATCCGAATATACCACTAAGTCTTCACTACCTTCGGGTAATGTCAAGACAGGATCTTGTGTTAGTCTCGTCTTCAACTCCTCAAAAGCACACTTTTGTTCTCGACCCCACATGAACTTCACATCCTTGTGAGTCAATTTTGTCAATGGTGAGGATATCTTGGAAATGTCTTGAATAAACCTTCCATAGTAGCCTGCCAATCCCAAGAAGCTACGAATCTCGGATGGCGTCTTAGGGACTTCCATTGCATTAAGGCCTCAACGTTTGCCGGGTCCACCATGATTCCCTCCGCATTTACCACATGACCCAGAAAGGGCACCTCGCGTAACCAAAAAGCACACTTGGAAAACTTAGCATACAGTTTCTCTTTTCTCAACGTCTCCAACACTTCCCGAATGTGACCGACATGCTCTTCTTTGCTCCTTGAATAAATCAGGATATCATCGATGAATACAATCACTGATTTGTCCAACATTGGCTGACACACTCGATTCATCAAATCCATAAAAGCAGATGGAGCGTTAGTTAGACCAAAGGACATAACGAGAAACTCGTAGTGTACATAGCGCGTACGAAAAGCTGTTTTAGGAATGTCTTGCTCCTTTATCTTTAATTGATGGTAACCAGATCGAAGGTCTATCCTCGAGAACTAACTGGCACCTTGGAGCTGATTGAACAAATCATCAATCCTCGGTAATGGATACCGATTCTTCACCGTCAACTTGTTCAATTCACGGTAGTTAATACATCCGCATGCTACCGTCCTTCTTCTTTACAAACAAGACCGGAGCACCCTAAGGGGAGATACTCGGCCTGATAAAACGCTTATCGAGTAACTCTTGCAGTTGCTCCATTAACTCCTTCATCTCAGTCGGAGCCAACCGATACGGTGCCTTAGCTACAGGCTGAGCACCTAGTATCAGATCAATCAGAAACTCGATCTCTCGGTCAGGTGGCACTCCTGGTAAGTCCTCAGGAAACATGTCTGGAAAGTCACACACCACCAGTATATCAGACAGTTGTGGTGTTGGCGTATCCCATCCTTTACATAGGCCAAGTAGGCACTACATCCACGCCTCATGCACTTTCCCGCCACCGCCATTGAAATCACCTTCGGAATTATAGTAACCCGATCGCCATAAACAGTCACCGAACTCCCGTCAGGCGCTATCAAACGAATCTTCTTCTTGCGACATACTATATTCGCTTCATAGGTTGCTAACCAATCCATCCCTAGTACTACATCAAATCCACCTAGGGGCATCACATGTAACTTAGCAGCAAACCTATGACCTTCTAATTCTATAGCACAGTCCTCTATCACATCAGTAACTCTAGTGGACTTACCAATAGAAGTTTCTACATCAAGGGCTCATCAATGCATTTACTACTAACAAGCAGTTTAGCACAGAAAGTAGCAGAAATAAAACTCCTACTAGCACCAGAATCAAATAACACAGAAGCAAGAGTTTGATCTACTAGAAACGTACCTGACACAACATCAGGGTCCGTCCTAGCCTCCTCCCTGGTCATTATAAACGCTCTGGCGCTCGCCCTTTGCTCCTCAGTCCCGGTCTTCTTCCCCGCTCCGGAACTCTCAGCCCTCGGCTTCTTGCATTCCCTACTCATGTGGCCTACTTTACTACAGTTGAAGCACCTCGCCGCTCTGCAATCTCTAGAGATGTGGCCGGGCTTCCCACACTTGAAACAGACGTTAAGCTCCAGCCTACACTCACCGGCGTGCTCCATTCTACACTTCCCGCATCTCTTCACTCCTGAGCCTGCAGCAACCACCCGTCGATCATCCATTCTAGCCTTCTTGTTATTTGGGATGAAACCACCACACCCAAACTGTTTTCGGTTCCGGTCATCACCACCCGTCCTCTTTCCTTCGACCACCATCACCTCCCTCTCATCATACAACCTCCCAGCCAAGTTAACTGCCGACCTAAACATGCTTGGTCGAGCGGCGATCATGTGCCTGCGAATATCCGCCGGCAAGCCCTGGATGTATCTTTTGATCTTTCATGACAAGGGTGTCACCTGATCCGGCACCAGCCGTGCCATCTTGTTGAACTTGGTGGTGTATTGTAGATGTGTTGTGGTCCCCGCCTCCAGCTACAGGAACTCCCTTTTCACCTTGTCCAGCTCCTGATGAGGACAGAACTCCTCGATCACCAACTTCTTCAGCTCACTCCACCTCATCCTGCCAATTGCCCTGCTACCATCGGCCTGGACAATGTTGTCCCACCAGCATAGAGCCGAGTCCACAAACGAGTGAGTGGCAAATTTTACCTTCAGGTCCTCTCTACATTCGCTGATCTCAAGAACAACCTCATTCTCCCTCACCCATCGGTGAGCAGCAGCAGTACTGCCATTACCATCGAAGGTAGGGGGCTTGCATCTTTGGAATGCCCTATAGTTACAGCCTCGTGCTGTCTCCAGCACAGGCTCCTCTTCCTCCTCTTCTTCATCGGTAGGGATCACCGTCTCGGTCTCGGGTTGTTCTCTCCCTGCCGAAGACCTATTCCTATGCCTCCTCTCTCCTTCTCTCACAACCTTGATCACATCGGTCACTACAGATGGCAGTATTGTCTGTATGACTTGATGAACCTCCTCCACCACGGCCTCCTTCACCGAGTTCTCAAGTTAGCACTCTCGTCACCACCCTCCGGATGAGGGGTCTCAGGCTCTTCATGGTCACCTTCTCAACCATGGGCCTTCCTCTTGTCGCGCGTGGTTCAGCTCCACGTCCTCCACATGCTCCGCCTCGTGAAGCCTTAGAAGATCTACCTCCAGCCATTCCTAATCTCTATAAGATTCAAATGCTAATACGGTCATTCAAGGTAATAACTCAGTTTATGTCAAGTATAGTAAGTCCCTAATTACAGTGGCCAGTTGTGATTAGCCACTTACTTTACTCTTCATACCCCAAGCATTTCCTATCCTGACTACATCAGTATCCAAATCTACTAAGGGCAAACAGTTCAAATAACATGCGCACATAATACCGGTTAACATTAAAGAAAAAAATACCTGATGGCATGTAGCTACTTGGACTGGCATCCTTTCCCTTTGTCCTATTCTCAGTTTAAGTTTAGGTTTCTTTTGAAAATATTTATCCATTTCACTTAAACTTTGGCTCTGATACCAACTTGTAAGGCCCCATTCCCGGACACCTCACAGTTGGTTATTCATCGCAGTTAAAACATATAATTATTTAAAACATCGCAGCCGAAATTAATCAAACCATTTCATATATTATAATGACAACTTTTGCAACATAATACAATACTATTAACTATTACAAAATATTATAAATTGCATTACATCACAAAAATGTCATTATTATACGAGTGGATGCCATCACAAAAATGACAAGTAGCTACCCCGTGCCATGCTCAGCAACTATTACCTGCCAACTGGAAAACACATAAAAGTTAGCGTTGCTGAGTGAGTTCTAGTTTTATAAATAAAATACTTTAGTTTCGTTAAAACCTTTCTTTACTTTCTTACGTGGTCATGCATCATACGTATAGATAGAGAGTATTACTTTTACTTTCGTTAACATTCATCATTCTTCATCATATTCATAGCATGCTTTCATTTCATGCTTTTTATTGACATTCTCTTATTTTCATTCTCATTCCTTCGTAACGTACTCATTATCGTTCTTTTACATTCATAATTGTTTACTTACTTTCTTTCTTTAGTATGTTACGTCATTCTTTTTACATTCATATGGATTGATGAACAATACCCTGAACATTGTGCACAAAGCTGATGCTGGACCTGTGGTAATAAACCACAACCATTGTGCACGAAGCTGATCCAGTCACCTAGGGCAAGTCATCCCTCCCGTTCATACAAACCGTTTGGTCCTACCCCGAACATTGTGTACGAAGCTAATGCTGGACCTGTGGTAATTAAACCACGAACATTGGGCACGAAGCTGATCCAGTCACCTACGGCATACCAAAGGGCCTTATCAATCTCAAAGATTGACCCTGTGTGCATCCTTTGGGGTAGTTAAAACGCATCACAGTTGAGCTAACGACAACATGGTCGTGCACCTCCTTTCATTTTGCTTGCAAGCCATTCGTTCGTTCATTACGTTCCACTTTTCATCATTGTAATCTTTCCTTTCATTACATTATTTTTTATGTTCATTTATTTATTCATCATACTACGTAAAGTAATAACATAATATATAACGTATTTTACAATACAATACAAATACGTTTAATCATTATTAAAAGATAACACATCGTACGTACTGTACACTATTCATACATTTTATACCCATCATACATCATACATACAATCCATAACCCTAAAACATCCCATAATATACTTAAATTGGGTAATCATTACCCATAAGTCAACCTTAGTCAAAACCCTAGACTTTTTGTTTTTCCTAGAATTTCAGAAAATTATTGTAAGGGTCTAGACGCATGGGCACTATTTGGGCACTTCCGCCCTGTTCAGATGTTTTACTACTATGCAGACGTCTGGGCTTAACTTAGTCTCTTTTTCACTTAGACGCATGGGTCTGTTTAGGCGCATGGGCCCTGTTCAGAGTTTGGGCCTACACTTAGTCATTTTTCCTACTGAGACGCATGGGCCTATTTAGACGCATGGGCCCTGTTTAGGTGCATGGGTCTGCACTTGGTCATTTTCTTTCTTAGACGCATGGGTCCTGTTCAGACGCATGAGCATATTGGGCGGTTGGGAAGACGTAGGAAACTAAGCCGTTGGACGCATGGTCCACTGTTTAGGCGGTTGGGTAACTAACTTCCGTTTTAACATCATAAATCAGTCCCAGATCATTCTAAATCATAATTTAAGCTTAGTACCAACATCCTAAGCATCATAACATGTACATACATACATACTTATAAATCCCAAATTTACACCCACCCACATACACATTCATACACACATACGTATAGGTAAAACCCATTTTATAAAAACATGTTCACATGCATTTTCCGGCCCCAAATCAGTTAAAAACTTGTTAAAAAAGGATGCTAGAAACTCACCTTTGTTGCTTCGAGCTTATACCCTTCTCTTGAGTTTCCCAGACGTTTCTAGCACCTAAACACACATACACACACACACCCGAACACACAATCACATTTATAAGCATACCACCAAGTCTAGAATCATCTAAAGCGTCATAAACTCGAGAATTCTTACCAAAACTTCGAAGTTCTTGTTTCTTCTAAATTCCCGAGAGTTTCTGCTCTCTCTCTCTCTTTCTCTCTCTATAAAAATCCGAATGTCAGGGTGTAAGAAGCAACATGGGCGGCCATGTTGCTTTATTCACCAACTTTTCAAAAGTTGTGTCCTTTTGGACACTTTCAACCCCTCAACTTGGGTTGACTTGCATTTCCTTTCTTTTCCTTTGCTTTTATTCCTTCTTTTTACCTTAACAATAAATAACCGGGTGTTACATGTTTTTAGGTTGACAAAATCAAAATATCAATAAATTTAAAATCTTTTACAAACATACAAACGTGAATCTGCAACCCCATTTTTTTCCTCTTCATTTCCTTCATCTTCTTGAAATGAACTTCAAATTTATATTTCTTGATTATCATTTTCCTCTCTTGACATCTATTAACACCATATATCTTCATCCTTATCATATAATCAACAGATCCTGTCAACGTTCGATCCATAACCATAAACCAAAATACATCTTTAACTGGGACTTTTAATTGCATTCAAATCACAAGTTCATCCTTTTCTCTTATCTTCTAGTTTCTTTGTTCTGTAAACAAATTAAAGAAAGGCTGAGACTTGGTATAAATAATATTGATTGAAGGTTCTTGGCGCGTCATAAGGTCAACCTGGATCTAGTCAAAGGTTTGAGATGTTAATGACGAGATGCGGTTCGAAAAATTTGTTATGAATTAGAAGATTAATTGTTTAAGAACGTCCTACTCTTTTTTTACTTCTTCTTGATTTGGTGTCTTGTATCCAAACTTACATATATGTAACTTTAGTCTAAGTTATGTATATGTAACTAGGTCACCTAGTTAGTCTTGATTTGGATTTGTAAGTGTAGTAACTTAAATTTAACTTGATTTTAACTTGGGTTACATCTATGTAATTATGAGTTGTGTGTATTGTAAATGACGTTGCTCTTCTTTTTGTTTGTTCAATTCAAGGTTAAGTATATGCAAATTATATATCTACAGGAACAAGCCATGGTCAATATAAAAAAGACTGTTGGTTAACATGCGTGCTTTCATATTTGGAATCAAATTACCTACGTGTTTACATATACGTAAGCAAGTTTACATATATGTAAACAAGTTTACATACATGCTTTCATATTTGGAATCAAGTTACCTACGTGTTTACATATACGTAAGTAAGTTACCTACGTGCTTTCATGTTGGTATACATGCGTGCTTTCAACAGGTTAACATGCGTGCTTACACATACATAAGCAGGTTTACATACATGCTTTCATATTTAGAATCAAGTTACTTACGTGTTTACATATACGTAAGCAAATTTACATATGGTTGCACCAATTCACTGTTGGTTTATATTAAATAATAATAATGCAAATGAAGGTAGTTGTTGATAAATATCAAGATGATGAAGATTAGGTCAACTAATTATTTTTCTAAATGTAATATATGAGAGAGGAGAGGGAAGAGTGAATGTAGGGATTCTAATGGTGATTTCCAAATTTAACATTTCTTTTGTTCCATATTTTCCCGTGTATCATTAAAATGATCTACTTCAATTTTAAAATATTTACTAGAATGCCATTTTATATATCAACCATTGATAAAATAAATCAATGGTTTAGATTTGCTTTTTTTAGTTTTCTAGTTAATCATGGATTTGTTAGGAACCCTCCCCTATATATGTATATATATGTATATATATGTATATGTATGTATATATATGTCTATACATGTATATATATGTATATATATGTATGTATATGTATGTATACATATATATACATATACATATACATATATACATACATACATATATATACACATATATATATATATAGACATATATATACATACATATACATATATAGACATATACATATATAGACATATATATATATATCCATATATATACACATATATATACATACATATACATATATATACATACATATATATACATACATATACATATATATACATACATATATATACATATATATACATATATATATATATATATATATATATGTATATATATGTACGTATATATATATATGTATGTGTGTATATATATATATATATTTATGTATATATATATGTATGTATGTGTATATATGTATGTATATATATATGTATATGTATGTATATATATGATTTGGATGAATCTGATATGTAATTATGTATAAGTTTTCCCTTATTGTTTTTATGTGTATTTAAAAACTTTGTTAGTGTAACACATACATGACATGATTTAAGTTTTTTTTTGTTGTTATAAGTATACGTGCCAAGTACAAGCACAATAACAAGCACAAGCACAAGCACAAGCACAAGCATAACCACAAGTCAACTGGATTACATTCACCCAAGGGTTCATCATGGACAAGTTAGTCTTAGCTAGCGTACTGATAATGAGGGTTGTTTGTCAACTCGTTAATACTAATCAATACATTTTTGCCGCATCCAAACTGGAGTTAAATGGTCTTGAAAAGAATATAAGGACTTAAGAACAAGTACACACCTTATGAATGACATCTAGACTCATTCTTATGACCTAAACTACACACGTCAGTCCAAAATAAGACAAAAAATATGATACAGGCTAATAGTAGTTGAGAACCTTTTCCCCCTAAGTAAAATATATATAAAAAAGATCATGATACCCACCTCAGATAACTGTATGATTTGTAAATCCAAAAAGCTCAAAAGTCACAGATAAATACATCATAACAACAAAGGTCGGGATTACAAATGGATCAGAGTAAATCGATATAGTGGTTGTAATTCACATACTCAAGTCCTTAATGTTCAAACATGAACTGCGTTATTAAATTACATAATTCATTGAATGTCCAAGTTCAATGTCTCGTGTTTAGTGTACATAATGTTGAATTATTGGGTTTGTTGTTCTATTCACGTTCTTGTTTGGTAGTGTACACATCTTAGCTTGAATTTGAAAATTATCTAACTTCGAGTTTCTTATCATTGAACGTCTTATGTTCGATCACTGTTCATATTTATTAACTTTTTATTGTCATTAAAATGTTAATCTTAAAATTTATACTTTTGGTGTAATACTTCAGCTTGTAGACCTATGCACATACTCATCTTGTGTAGCCTGCTTGGGTCGGTAGTATAAAGTATGTGAAAGTTATGATCTTGTGAACACGAACCAATATTTTGCTATAAATTTTAGATTAGACCTTTGAATTTGTTCAGATTGTTTGGAGGACCAAACATTTCACTTTTAAGTGCGACTACTTGTGTTAGGAAAAGAATTATATGAACTTACATTTAACTATATATTTAAGTTATTTTGATCTTTTATGACCAGGCTACGACCTGTACAAGTTGAGCCAAGTTTTTTGTTAGCTTTCTATCCAAATCACAACATGATTCTGTTCACTAAATTCAAAATTTTTGATCACGTTTGACCGATTCTCATTCAATAACATTTTTTTATGTGTACCTTGACCAAGTTACTGAATTGAATCATTATCTAACTTCAAAACCAGTAAGATTCCATTAAACATTGCCTATGTCGTTGGTTCGCATTCTAGTTCTTTTTTAAATTAAAGTTTTAATCTTTTTCACTTGTTCTCAAATAAATAAGTCATTTAATGGTACTTTTGAGTTTAAATATTTTTCCCAAGATTAGCCATATGTACGATCACACTACGGATTACAATCAACGAAACTACAATTAATGAAAAAATGATCAACGAAACTACAATTAATGAAAACAAAGTATTAAAGAAGAAAAAGGCATCCACTTCCAAACCTCAGGATGTGTCAGAACATCCTGAGGAGGTGCAACAAGAAGCTAATCAACCAACTCCTACCGTAGTACAGCCTCTTGCAGCTGGAAGACCTATACTGTCTTGGACTTTTGCTTCTAATCCAGACAGATGGTATATCATCAGAGATCAAGGTGGTCAACATGTCTACTTCTGGCAAGACATACTTGATCTACCTCTGTATGATCTCCATGACATTAGAAGATATTATGAAAGTTTGAGGGATCCCGACCAACTGATGAAGAAAGGAATGACCTTGATACTAATGAGGATAATCAACTGAAGATCAATCTTCTTAGTTTTGGCAGCATCAGCTTAAGGGGAGTTTGTAAGGTTTATATAGAGGCTGACGCAACCAAAGCAACCAAATGACTTCCTGCATGCATGCAACAAGTACCAAGTATAACTGCTATGGAAGTTTTATACTCTGCACAAAAAATATTCTAAGTATAAAGTCTTCCGAAGCCAAAGACCAAATCTTCTGAAACCAAATATGAAGTCTTTCGAAGCTTCAAAGACAAAGTCTTCCAAAGCCAAATGAAGTGAAGTCTAATTTCTTTCGAAGACTAAGAAGAACATGCTTTTCTCTGATGTACTTTTACATAAAGTTGACCAACTTTGAGCTGCAACTCTGAAGACTCACCAACTTGCATAAGTTGATGAAAAGGTCTAGGCTTTTATAACTGTACATTAAGGTCTTTGTCTATAACTTTCTACTTTATGTACTTTTATCCTTTTTATTATGTTAGGATGTGAGCTATGGCATGTCATAGTCACTATTCAAAAGGCAATCTGTCTTTTGACTCTACATTGATTTTGTTGTCTTTCAATGTTCCAACTGGCTTTCCAAGTATGGCCGGTTGTTGGGTGTAGTATAAAGTATCTCAATGTCTTGTAACTTATTTTTATGCATTGTAACTCTTGTAAGAGAACTTGAGATTAATATACATCATCCTTGAAAACCTTATATATTTGTTCTTAAGTTCTGCCTCTTTACTTACTTGTGTTCTTTGCATCTTACTTTTAAACCTTGGTTCCCTATTTGATCTGTTAAGTGCTCTAACACTCTCCTCATTATGAGACTAATTGTATTGACCATCCCTTAACCGGTCTGGTAATTGGTATCAGAGCTTTCCAGGCTCTTGATGTACGATCTCCTCATCTTAAATATCCTCAGTTCTCACAAAACTTAACATATCAAATGGCAGCATCCAAGGATGATATGGAAACCGAAACCATGGTAAAGTCCCCACTGATCACTCCTGATGATTTTGGTACTTGGTGCCTAAGAATGGAAGGATTCATCAAGTCACAATATAGCATGTTATGGGTGTTTGTTACAGAAGGACCATACTTTCCATGCACCTCTTCAGCTACTGCTGGAGGTGGCATGATTCCAAGGAGGTGGCTGACTATTCTGAAGAAGATAGAAAAGAATAGATATAGATCAGAAAGCTATGACTACCCTCCAACTGCTCTTCCAATGCCATCTATAGCTTCAAGAAGTTCAAAATTGCCAAGCAGTTCTGGGATGCACTAAAGCTGATGTATAAAGGTTCTTCTGATGCAAAAGAAAACAAAAAGGATCTTCTGAAGCAGTAGTTTTGAGAATTTCACCTTAAAAGCGGGTGAAACATGAATCAACAATACTTTAGGTATGTTGAGATATGGATACCCTGATGAATGTTGGAGTAAAATGGGAGAATAGCAATACTGTAAGTAAGTTCATGTTCTCTCTTCTTAGACAATGGACACAACATTGTGTGGTCATTAAGAGAATTGAAAATTTCAAGACCCTCACTCTCACTGAGTTGTATGGCATACTCAGTGGTTACCAGATGGAGATGAACATGCAAATCCATCTAGCAACTCTAATAATTAACAGAGTTCTGCCCTTTATGTGGTTGAAAGGGATTGTAGAACCACCACACCATTTCATCTCTTATCCCGACAACTCACCCAAGGGCCCTTTCATCACCTTCCCTGGACACCAAAGGAGAGCTACATCCAAGGAAGCCCATTCCAAGAGACAAGCTCATCATATGCCTTTGTGTCACATGATGAAAGCACAGGCAACTTTCTCTTCACCTTGAAGACTTGGACTGCATCCATCCAGATGACGTGGAGTACACACGATATAGTTCAATAAATGGCTCTTCTCACTCACAGAGCCAAGAAGTTCTACAAGAGGACAGGGAGAAAGTTTCCTAGAAATGTATCTAGTGGAAAGTTTGGGCTGGATAAAAGAAAAGTGAAGTGTTACAACTGTAACCAAATGGGAGACTTTGCTAGGAGTACACAGCACCCAGGACAAATGGTGGCCAAGCACAACCCATGCCAAACTACATTGAGGGAGCTTCATACACTGAGAAGCCCAAGCAGCAAAATGCAGTTGCTATTAGAAGGAGACTTTGATTAAAGCTTCCAGGTAGAAGATGTCTCCAAACCAAGCACTGATGGCAGATATGGATGAAGCCAAGGTATTGGAACATCTTTGTACCCCATAATACATTGCTAAAGTAAATAGATATGTGTCCTATAACTTACAATGAGATCTGATCTTGAGTCTTTGAACATATTAAAAATCTGATTTCCAAAGAGCTGAAATGAGTATAAATTAAAATAGAAGATTAAAGAAAACCATTTCAACTCTTAAACATGAGCATACCAAATAGAGGACCCAAATCAAAGATCTTATTACTAAGTTAACTGAGTGCTAGGCTAAACTAGTGATCAGTAAATCCAAGATAGAGAAGCATGTTCTTGAAGAAGCCTTCAAGAACATCCTATCGTCATCCCTACATTCCAAAGTGTGTTATCAAAACAAACAGGGACTAGGGTCTACTGAGATAGCTCCCCCACACACTCTATTGTCTGTAAGATCTCCAAGGTGTGGAACTAGTCAAGATGAGCTGCCATCCATAAATCCTAATGATGAAGAGGATGAAGAGGAGGTAGTGAAGGATAGATCTGGAAAGAGTGAGGAAGATCATCCTAACAAGGGTCACTACACTCCTGAGAGAGGAAGAGTCAGGGATGAATAAGTCAAAGAGGAAGAACTTTATCCGAGCAGCGAAAAGGAGATCAAAGAGAGCATATAAGATCAAGGCCACCTTCAACTCCAAGTAGAAACAAGTATTTTCTGTAGGTTTTGAAGTGGTAAGGACTGAGGACACAACTTTGAACTCTAGTACCAAAAGTTCAAGTATATGTTCAACTCATCTTTATAAAGGAATGAAAACTGATCAGTTGTGTAACACTGTTACATAACATGCACCATCCAACTCTAAAGGCATGCTCACCTTAGAAGGCCAGCATAACATCTCAAGATGGGGATGGAGATGGAAAGTGATCAAACTCAGTCTTCCATTCACAAGAAGACTCTCAGAAGAAAGCAATTGACTGCATTATGTGGGCAGTACTTCTCATCTTGCTAAGGATTGCATCTACAATCCCAAAACTACTATCAACATAACAAAAGAAGAAGACTTTTGAGAAGAACAAGAAGAAGAAAGCTTCTGAAGAAATCCGTTTTTCTTTCGGAAGCTCCAAAATGAAATGAAGACAAGTGAAAAATTGCCTTCGGAAAAGAATTTGGTCTCGGAAGGAAGGAATGCTTCCGAAGCACTAAGCTTACTGTAGTGAAAGCAAGATCTTCCGAAGGGTCAGTTTCCAAAATTTCCGAAGTTATAAAAACTTTCCAAGCTTTGAAGGTCAAGTCTAATCTTCCAAGATGGTGTGGAAGATAGAGGAAGACATGTGACTGAAAATCTTCATCTATACATCAAGTGGTCCTCATAGTCTCAGTATATGATCAATTACTGTTGCATTGTCTTTAGTTCATTTTAAAGAGCCAAGACCATGAGGCTTGGGTTTTCCAATGTAACTAATTCTTCTTTTATTGTGCAGGAACAACTAAGACCAAATGAAATGTATGGATCATTATAGTGTTTTTTTCCAGGAAAAGGCAGGCAATGGCTCCTTACCTCAGAAATTTGAGAAAATTAATGGAGGACCAGTTTGTTTTAGAGAAGATGTTGGTGGTTACATTACTGGAAGGGGCAGGGTCACAATGGTAAGCTCAGCATTGAGAAGGTAAACTATGCTACGGAGCTTAGGTACAATTTACTGAGTGTATCCCAATTTTATGACCAGAGACATAACATGCTCTGTACTGAGCATGAGTGCATTGTTCTCAAGCCCGGTGTGGTCATTCCTCAAGATCATATCCTTCTTAGAGCACTTGGGAAAGGGAACATGTACAAGATGGATTTGCAGGAAACTCCCCCTCAGGAGAAGTTTCTTGCTTTCTATCTAAGGCTAATAGTGATGAGTCTTTTCTTTGAATAAAAGATGTGCCATGTAAACTTTAAGAATATGAATAAACTAATTAAGAATGATTTGGTGACTGAAATGCCAAAGAAAAGTTTACAAGTGATGATCACTATGTTGCATGACTGAAAGGGAACAACACTTGGTGTCTCACAAGCTAACGGTAAAGAACTCTATCACTTTCCCCTTCACTTATTACACATGGATCTCTTTGGCCCCACCAGTGTAATGAGTTTAGGAAGGACCTCATACTGTTTGATGATCGCAGATGATTTCATAAGATTCACTTGGGTTTTCTTCCTTAGAACTAAGGATGAAACTCATGAGATCTTGAAGAATTTCATTCTGAAAGTTGAGAATCAAATGATCATATGGTCAAGACCATATGATGTGATTAAGGAACTGAATTCAAGAATCAAATCATTGACACAGTTATGATAAAAAGGGTATTACAAGACAATATAGTGCTCCCAGGACTCCTCAGCAAAATGGAGTTGTTGAGAGAAGAAACAGGACACTTATTGAAGCTGCAAGAACCATGTTGTCTGACTCTAAACTGCCTATTCCCTTCTAGGCAGAGGCAGTCAATACTACCTGCTATATGCATAATAGAGTTTTAGTAGTTAAGACTCATGGTAAGACTCCTTGTGAGCTGTGGCACAAAAGAAGACCTTTCATTGGTTTTCTCCGGTCATTTTGGATGCTCATGCACCATCTTAATACCATAGATCAAGTAGCCAAGTTTGCTAAGAAATCAGATGATGGACACTTCATTGATACTCCTCTCAAGCTAGAGTAGTTGACGAATCAACCAATGTGATCTTCAATGAGCACACACCATGTGTGAAAGGTTCTAGTCCTGATTGGCTATTTGATTTTGATTTAGTTACCAACTGTTTTAACAAATCTTATGAAAATGTTTCAGGATCAACAGGTAACACATCAATAGAAGATCCTGACCCAAGATTTAAGCTAAGAAGACCAAGACAAACTACATCTTCAGCTCCAATGGTAACTAACCCTGCAAGTGAAGTTCCTATCAAAACAACAGTGACAATCATGCTGATACCTCTCAGTGCCTAAAAATTCCAGCTCAGAGGCATAAAACACAATTGAAGGAACTTCAAATGTAG